>PVIA01009690.1:0-58683 GCA_004024845.1 Tonatia bakeri | reverse complement strand
GGGGCAGCACAGGGATCTCATTGTTTTAATCTGCATTTCCCTGGTGACATAAGATGTGGAGCATTTTTTATATGCTTATTCGCCATCTGTGTATCTTCTTTGGTGAGGTGTCTGTTAAGGTTTTTGGTCCAATTTTAAATCATGTTGGTTGTTCACAGTTAATGTTGAGTTTTAAGAGTTGTTTGTATTTTGGACAATGTCGTTATTAGATGTGGTTTTTACAAATAGTTTCTCTCAGTTTGTGTCTTGTCTGCTATGGATTTCTACTGTGATCAAGTGTAGTCTTCTATCCGTATGTCTTTCTCTTCGATTTTTAAGGGCAGCGGTTTACCCTGTGACTTCATTTCCATTATGGATCTAAGATGAGTTGTTGACTTTTCAGATCAGTGGTTGCCAGGGGCTGGATGTGCCAGCTGACTACAAAGTAGCATGAGGGGTCTTTTTGCAGTGATGGAAACATTCTACATTTTGATTGTGGGGGTAGTTACTCTATTATGTGCATTACCCAAAACTCAAAGAACAAGACTCTAAAAGTAGTTAATTATTCTGTAGGTAAACTATACCTTAGTAGAATTTTTTTTTTTTTCTTAGACCAGGCATTCAGAGTCAGACTACATATAAATCCTGATTCCTTCACATTATTGCCATGTGACCACAGTTTATGTAACCTTTCTGTTTCTCATTTTCTTAACTTGTAAAACAGACTTAATAACTGCAGAGCATTGTTGGGAAAATTAAATAAAATGATGCATATAATTATTCATCACAATGCCAAGCCATATAAGTGCTCAACAAATGGTAGCTATTGTTTTTATCTCCCTATTAAAGAGCTAAGTGGTTGTTGAGGACAGAAGTTACTAGACAGAGCTGTGTGAGCTTCTCTTTTAAAAAGGAAATAGAAGTTTTATTAGGCAGCTTGTTAAGAGCAATACAGTCCCATAAGAACAGGGCATCTCTTTCATTTCCTAAGCAAAATATTATTCTCCTACAGAATTCCTTTTAATTCTTTTTCAAAAATATTGAGGATGGATTTCAGAGGTCATTTATTCATCTTTCTTGAGAGAAAAATGGCCATATTGGGTAAGTTTGAGTTCCTGGAAAATAAAATGAGGTAAACAAAAAAAAAATAGATAAATGACCTTTTTGAACCTAGACCACTGTATTTGTTCCTAAAATATAATTCATTCAGTTCTTCATTTAACCAAAGAGCAGTTACATGCACCAAATACTGACTGTCCTAAGTGCAGTACTGCAGTCCCAGCCAACATCTTAACTACAGCTTTATGATGGACCCTTCTCTTGAATTCCTGATCCACAAATCTGTGAGAGATAATAAGTGTTTATTGTTATTTTAAGTTATAAAATTTTAAAATAATTTGCTATACAGACAGCCCATACAGATTTACAGACAGAAGTCCAGAAGCAAGGAGAGTGGTTAGGAGGTTATAAAATAATTCAGGCAAATGCTAATGAGGGCTCAGATTAGGGCTGTAGGGTACAGATGGATAGGAGAGTGGGATCTGAGAAATATTCAGGAATAGAAATTTGCATGACATTGAGTAGATGTGGGTGTTCTAGGAGCATATAATTATTCTCAGCTTTCTAGCTTTGTGGCTAGATGCCAAAAAATTTAAATAGCAAATGTAGGAGGAAGAGTATGATTAGAAAGAAGGATGATGGCTTTAGAATTGTGAGTTTGGGTTTGAGGTGCATTGAGGTGCTGTGTGAATAAGCCACCAAAGACCTCCCACAGTGTCTTCTGCAATTGTCCCTTTTTAGCCCTCAGCTTCCTGGAGTGCTCTGCTGACTTGACCCTGTTGATGACTCCCTATTTCTACAAATTTTCTACTTTCTTGGCTCAAAAATACCCCAACTCTTCTGGAACTCTCACATTTTCTCCTCAGTTTTTCTCATTGCCTACTTTGCTCATCCAAACACTGGTGCTCCAGAGAATTCTGCTTCAACCTGCTACTCATCTTCCTCCAAATACTCTGCAGTGGGTGCTCCAGAATCTTAGATTTACCTCCTTGGATTCAGTATAATGAGGTTTTAAACAATAACCTGACATAGTTGTCTCTTTTTATGGCTATTTATTCAAATTTCTAAGTGACATAGTTATATCTCTGTCACATCAGTTCTAATTTTCTGTTATTGTTTGTGATATCTTATATTATAATAAAGAATACATGTTTGGTTTCATCCCTGTCCCTGGCTCAAAGTTTCCCAAAACCTTGTAATTTCCTAAATAATTAGAGACACAGAGGTATCATTTGTTAGAATATTTAGTTTTTGTCCTCAATTTCTAAAATAACTCCACAGAGATAAAGGTAAAATGGGTGTTTTTTGTTATTCATTAAAAGTCTCTTTCAATCACATCTAAGTTTATGTTAATAAAGTAACTTTTCAAAAGCCCCTAAGGATGGGTGCTGGTTGCCAGGGAAACCAACCATGCGATTAGAGGTTTGGAATTCTCATTCTCACCTCCTCACTTCCATGGAAAAGAAAGGGGTTGGAGGACTAATCAAGCACTAATGGGCAATGACTGAATCCATTTTTCTGACATAAGAAGCTTCCACAGGGTCTGAGAGCTTCCAGATTAGCAGACAGGTTGGAAGTGCTGGAGCAGTAGTCTGCCCAGAGAGAGCATGGCAACTCTGCACCCCATCCCACACACTTAGCCGTGTGCATTTCTTCCACCTGGTTGTCCCTGAGTTATATCTTAAAAAAAAAAAACAAAAAAAAAAAAACAGTAATCTAGTAAGTAAAATGTTTTCCTGAGTTTTGTGAGCCTCTCAAGCAAATTAAACCCCAGGAGGGGTTCATGGGGACCTCTGACTGAGAAATGATTGGTCAGAAAATACAGGTGATAACTTGAACTCACAAATGGCATCTAAAGTGGGTTGGGGTAATGCAGTCTTCTGGGAATGAAGCCTTAACCTATGGGATCTGGCCCTGTCTGCAGGTAGATAGTAACAGAATTGAGTTTAATTGTAGGACACCCAACTGCTATATGGAGAATCAGAGATTATTTGGTGTAGGAAAAACTCCACACATTTGGTGTACAAGTAACGCTGTGAGTGTATTATGTGTATAGAGAATGAAAATAAGAGAGTTTTTCTCAAATATTGTTGTAATGTCATATGTGAACTTTTGCAAATATTCCTGCTGCCCTTCTGGACACACAGTGAAATTAAACTTGATACCTCTTTATTTTTTAAACTAAAATATGGTCATTTTTATTGTTTTGGCTAATGAAATATGAAGATAAGTGACACATAAGTTTTCCATAAAAGCATTAACAGCAATTGTACTTTATCAAGTTCTGTTCCCTTTAATTTGGTTCCAGGCTCCTGAATAATTTTAAGGCATAGAACTCTGTGCTGTTGTTCATTAGACATGAATATGGGGAAGAAATAAATTCAATGAATTTTCGTTGTTCTCAAATCATTACCTAACCCATCCTAATGGATACAGCTGCAATAAAATTCCAGGTAATATAAGTGTGTCTCCTCAAGTTCTGAGGCTCCTTATGTCATGTGAGTAATACCTGGAAGTTAACAATCCAAAATATATTAGTTAACTAAGCACACCTGATGTATACTTTCCTAGGATTTATATACGAACCTCAGAAGTGGAAGCTAAAGACTTCCTTCTCTTGTCACACTCAAGAAAAAGGAGGTCATTAGTTGGTTTAAAATTATTTCTTTACATTTCATTTTAAAATGTAGGCCAAATACAAGGTGGGGCAAAAGTAGGTCTACATAAAATTTTCAGGACATCATTAGTGCAAGACTGCTGGAAAAATATAGTGAAACATTTGCTTCTTTGGTGGTGGTAAGACTAAGGTATTAGAATAGTTATAAGAAAATAATTTAAATATATTTCTTCTATTATCTCTATGTATTCATCAACTATCCTCTGTTATGATATTATTGTTATCAATTTCTTATTAACCTGCGGAATTTTGAGCAATATTGACCCTGAAAAATTTGTAATGCTAGTAATTCATGTTAAAATGGGTTTTCCCAAAAGTTTCCATATAATGTTAAATGTATATATTTTTAAATAAAAGCCCTATAAGATATATCTCAATTTTTATCATTTCAGCATTTCACTTTATGATCTATTGCCATATAAGGAAATTATGTATCTGGGCAAAAATGATAAATAATGGAACACGTGAGTGAATAAAATCTTCTTCAGTTACTGATTAGATCTTCAGTACGCTCAAATCATTCCTCCAAGAGCTATGTTAGGTACCTTTTCTAGCAATATTTAAGAACTCATTAGATAGAATTTTTCATCACTCTGAAAAAACATGTGTCTTAGTCATCTCAGACTACCACAGCAAAATACTACAGGTCAGGTGGCTTAAAGAGCAGACCTTTATTTCCCACAGTTCTGGAAGCTGGGAGATCTAAGATCAAGGTGCTGGCATGGTTGGATTATGCTGACAGTCCTCTTCCTGGCTTGTGGACAGTTTCTGGCTGTGTGCTCACATGGCCTCTCTTCTGTGAGTGTGAGTAACAAAGGAGGTTTCTCGTCTTATAAGGGCACCAATACCCTCATGGAGATCCTACTCTCACAACCTCATCCAAACCTAATTATCTCCCAAAGGCCCCATCTCCAACTGCCATCACATTGGAGTTTAGGTCTTCAACATCTGAACTGAGGGTGGTCATCACAAACAATAACTATAAACTCATAACAATATTACATAATACTCTTTTGAACAGTCATACTATAAGTCACCATATGCATTATTAAGTGAAGTTTTGAATATGTAGAGACCAAGACAGCTAAACGTAATGTGGTATTCTGGGTGAGGCTCCAGAACAGAAAAAGGACATTAATGAAAAACTGGGGAAATCCCAGCAAATTCTGGAGTTTAGCTAATTGTAACATAACGACAACAGTGTGTTAGCTCTGACAGTCATAGCAGAGTGATGTGAGATGGCTACATTAGGGAAAACTGGAACTGGGTGAGGGGTTACAAGAGCTCTCAGTACTATCCTTACAACTTTTCTGTAAATCTATATCATCTCCAAATAAAACAGTTTATGAAAGAATTAACATGTAACATCTACAACATAAAGAAATATGTAATATAGGGATAAACACAACAAAAATGTACAGGAACATTATGAGCAAATATGAAACTTTATCAAACGACATTAAAAGGGGCCTAATTAAACAGAAAGAAATACTATTTTATGCATATGCATAGGAACTTTCATTGTAATACAGATAGCAATCTCTCTAAGTTAATAAATACATCCAATGTAACTTCAATCAAAATGCTGACAGGATTTTTCATGGGTCTCAAGAAACTGATTCTAAAATGTGTATGATATAGCAAATGGACAAGAAAAGCCAATTCCAATGTCGGAGAAGAACAGAATTACCATGAAAATGTAGTAGTTAAAGCAGTACGGTGTTTTCACAGATACTGACAAAATCAGTGGAACATAAGAAAAGCTGATAAACGAATAAATGTGTACGCACACAGAAAGAGAGAGTCATGGTTACATTTATGTGTCAGCTTGACTAAGGGATGCCCAGCAAGCTGGTAAACATTGTTTCTGGTTGTGTCTGTGAGGATGTTTCTGGGAGAGATTAGCATTTGAATGTGTGACTGAGTGAAGATCAGCCTCATCAGTGCAGATGGGCATCGTCCAGTCTTCTGAGGGCCTGCAGAGAACAAAAATACAGAGTAAGGGAAAATGTATTTTCTCTTTACTTGAGCTGAGACATCCATCCTCTCCTGCCCTGAGTGAGATGTCGCCGGTCCTGGCTCTAGGGAACTGCAGATTCAGACTGGGGCTTACACCACTGACTGCCCCGGTTCTCAGGCCTTCGGGTTCGGACTGGACCTACAGTACTTGCTTTCCTGGGCCTCTGGGGCAGATGGCAAAGTGAGGGGCTTAGTTGCACTCTTATGAGCCAATCCTCATAATAACCCTCTATCTGTCATTTATATTATATTATATTATATTATATTATATTAATTATATTACATTACATCACATCACATCACATCATATCATATATATCTTATTGGTTCTGTTTCTCTGGAGAACCCTCAGTAATAGAGAGAGAAAGAAGAGAGGATGCTAGGTTTGCTAATAAACAAATGAATTAATAAATAAGAAAAAGGGGGCATGAAATGAAGGGAGAGGGCTGAGGCTGAGATTTTAGATAGCACAGTCAGGGAAGGTCTCCTGAGAAGGTGACTTTGAGGAGAATGAGCCCCACAGATATCTGGAGGAAGAGCATTCAGGCAGAAAGAACAGAAAGTACAAAAAGGCCCTGAGGCAAGAAAATGCCCACTGGGTCTGAGGAACAGCAAGAAGGACAAGGAGGTTCTAGAACATTAAAAAAGGAAATAGCTAAAGAGTCAGAAAGGTAATAAGAAAAACAGGCCATGTGGGGTCTTGTGGGTCCTACCTTAGATAAGGTAGAAATGATGGAAGGCTTTAAACAGAGGAGTGTCATGATCTATCAAAATTTATCCTATCAGTCATTTTCAGAAAAGACTAGAAGAAAGAATGGAAGCAGAGTTTGTCCGAGATAACAGGATGATGAGGAAGATTAAATTTTGACTACATTGCCCGTGTAGAGCTGACTTGATTGTTGACACCAGATCTGAGAAAGAAGCAAGATGACTCCAAGGGTTTTGGCCCGAGCAACAGGAGAATGGAGCTGCTATTACTGATGAGAGAAAAGAATACTGGAGACACAGGTTAGTGGGAATATCAGGAGCTCAGTTATGGACAGGCTAAGATGAGACTGACTACAAAACAACCCATGTGGAAAGGCTGATAGGTAGTTGGATAAATGAGTTTGTAATTCACTGGAGATTCTTGGCTAGAAATATAAATTTGGGAGTCGACTCAGCAGATAAATGGCATTTAAGGCCCTGAAATTGGTTAGGACCACTTAGGAAGATCATAAATATTAATGTGCGACTAGATCACCTGGGGATCTTGTTAGAAGGCGGAGTTTGATCAAACAAGCCTGGAGAGGGGCATTTCTAACACTGAGTAGTAAAGTTCACAGTACTGAGTAGGAAGAACATAGGGGGAGACTGTAGACTGTGAAGAAAAGAAATGCATATTCTGAGCCCTGAGGTTCTCCAACACTTAGAGGCTGGGAAATCGGCAAAGGAGATTGAAGAGAAACAGCGAGAGGTAAATGAAAAGCCAAGCATGTGTGTTATTCTGGAAGGAGGACATAATCAACCCTGCAAATGCTTCTGGTTGGGTCTAGTAAGATGAAGACTGAGAATGGACCATTGGAACTGGCTGTGTCTAAGTCCTCAGTGACTTGACAAGAACAGCTGCAGTGGGGTGGCAGGGGCTGCACCTGATTGGATGAGTTGAAAAAAGATGGGGGAAGGAAAGTTGGAGACAGCTGACCTGGTGAACTTCTCCATGGTGAACTCCATGGTGAACTTTTAGTGTGAAGCTTTCAAGGAGCCTCACATTAAGAGGAATGAGAAAAACTGGGGTATAATTGAAGGAGAAAAGGTCAAAATAAGATCTTTAAAGATGGAAGAAAAAATATAAAATACTTGTTCCCTAAGAGGAATGATTGGTAGAAAGAGATGCAGAAAGGAGAGAATGCTTGAGAATATGTTTGGGAGGGCAAGAGAGGAGGGATTATTGTGTTTGAGTGAAGGGATTGGTTTTAGCCAGGAGCACAGCAGTCCATCCACGGTTACAGGAGAGAATGCAGAACACAAAGGCTTCCAGACAAGTTGGTAAGAAGATGTGGGGATGATGGGAGCAACCTCCTCTGATTGCATCTTTTTTTCCCATTGAAATAGAAACACGACTATTAGCCTTGAATGAGAATGGGGGAGGTTTGAGGCTGAAAGAGAAAGTATGAACCACTCACCTTAGAGAGTAAGAGGATGGCTGGGTTAGAGAAACACAGTGTGATTACTGGGCAGCGTTAAGTGCCCCCTTGAGACTAATGGTCAGGAATTTAAAGTGAAGCCAGTATATATAATTGTTATTCTCTAGCCACATTTAGCACTGTCGGTCAAAGCACAGAATGAACATAGAGCTGAACAGCAGGACTGTGGTTTAGGCACAATAACTCAATTTTTAAAACTTTTTGAGTCTCATGTAAGTCAATAAACATGCTAGACACTGACATCACAATAATAATAACAATAATAATTATAGAACTCCTTTTTATATGCCAAACACCATGCTAAGCTCTCTACTCTTATTTAATCTTCAAAAAAAAACCACCTACAACAAAGGATGAATACTATTATTATCGCAATATTTTAGATATAAGAAGGAAACAGAGGCTATGCTGAATCAATTATGCCCAAGCTCATACATCTCATAATGGAAGTAACTGAGAGTTGAACTTGGTGTTCTTCATCAGCTTAGTCCAGTAGGGAGACACGTGAGAAACGGGGCAACAGTCCTGAGCACATCATCCTACTGTGAAGGCCTGCACAGGAACCCAAGGGAGACAGAAGAGACCTGCTTTTATTTTAAAAATTGAACAAAAGTAGGTAAACCCCAATATTTTAATGTAAGTATATATTACCATATGTGTGACTACATTGTTTGTATTTTCCTGAAAGGGCTGCTACCCCCAGTATGACAGGAATGATTCCTCCCCCAGGTCAGGACTCGGGAGGGGCCCAGAATGAGCATGATTCTTGTTCAGCGACTTTGTGAGTCCATGACTGTGGCCATCTATGCAGGCTTCCCACAGATTCCCCCGTCAAAGACGTTCCGAGGCTCAACACATTCCAGGGCTTTGAGTGTGTGCCTTTATCCGATATAGTTCCCATAGCTTTGATAGGAGAGCCCATAGTGGTCAAAATAAGTGAAAAAAAGTTTTACTTTGAGTTTATTTCAAGTATTGCTCATGTAAAGGATTAGAAGGTGGGTGTTTTTTGACCCCCCTCTTACTCTCTTATGATTTTCTTTATGGAAAGGAAACCCAGAAACTGATTTGGGGATACCTCCTTTGGAAGAATGGCTAAACACTTATAGCTCAAAAAAATTAGACAGGAATCCATTTGTCCTGTTTAGGCTTACTATGTGTCAGGCTGGGTGGGTCAGTTTACAAATGGGTTCTCATTTAGACTACTCACCAGTCCTGGAAAGAAGCTTTTCTGAGCTTGACTAAAGTAACCAGGGTTAGGGGTACAGGGCTCTCAACTAGAGAGAGACTGAGCTGGAATTCTAACACACTTCTCAGGGAATAAAGCCCTCAGCTGGTTAATGAGGAAGAACTCTGCCTCTCTTAGTGCCTTTTTTTGTGTGTGGGGGGGAGCTGGTTCTAATAGAATCTCCTTTCAAATTTTTAAAAATGACCCAAGTTTTTCAACATAATTTAATTAAAATATGCTTCAAACTTTCTTTATTCTTTTTTCGTTCCCTTAAATCAGAAAATGAAACTTCATTCTCAGGCGAGTTTTTTCCTGGGCACTTTGTGGATCTAAATGAAGCCAAGAATAATAATGATGAGTTCTTCCTGCATTTGGTAGACCAGCGCTACAAAGACATAGTGGCAAATCCCCACACTGCCAGGAAACTCACAGGTGCCAGATGAGGCCCATCACTCTTCAGAGATGCAGATTACCCACCGGGGCAGCCGGAAAATTCATACATACCCTCTGGTGAAATGGAGGGCTCTTCTATTCCCGTGATTACCGGGTACCCTACATCTAGCTCTTCAGCACTCTCACATAACGCTCTGCCTGGATTAGGTGTTCTGTAGGTTTTATAAAGCAAGTTCCTGCTACAGAGAAAACTTTTTCAGGTAGAAGGAATGTAATAGTGCTTTAGCTAAGATGCCACATCCAGGGTACCACAAAGATGAGAAAACATATGCTTCCCTTGGGAAAGGAAAAGAAGGCCAGGATTCCACAAAGAATTCAAAGTATGTCCTGAGGACTGAAAGAATCCCCTGGAGCCCCGCCCTTTTGTCCCAGGCTGCTTTCTTGGAGCAGGTCTGTTACGGTCCACTAGTGTCACATTCCTGGGGATCTGGGATTGCTGACTGGTGTAGGAGTGCCTGCAATCCCTTCTGGCAACAAACGAGTTCTCAAGTTCTTACACACCTCTGAGTCAAGCCTTAGGCCACTGTCCAGGTGCCAAGAACATCGAGTCTCCATAGTGGGGAAATTGCACCCATTAACATAACAAGATTAGCCAGGAGGACAGGTGAGGTAACCTGTACCTTTGTGCCAACCTGGCAACCCAGTCTGATGCTCGTGTATTAAAATGCCCTGCCTAGCAACAGCTCCAATGCCCTGTTAAACTGGCTGGAGCCGCTTGCTTGCTTGCTTGCTTACTTGCTTGCTTGCTTAAATATTTTTCAGCCTCAAACAGGAAGTCTTCAGTGACTCAAATCAGAAGGAACACTGAGGTAAGATTAGAGGGAAAGGTTGTTGGTTCCTGAACTTTTCTTTAGGGGATCAAATAGCTGAAGTCATAGAGTATTAATAAAGCCCCTTGGGAAGTCAGAAGAGAGCAGGAAAAACAAACAGGTGAGCCAGAGTGGATTTTTCCCTTGCTGGTGTGCTTCAGTGTAATTGAAAAAATCAGAGCCATCTCTCCAGACACTGAGAACTGAAGACTGACCCCTATTAACCCTCAGCTCTGAAATTTGCACAGTGGCCGGCTTGCCATTTAATTTGTGCACCCTCCCCTCCTGAGCGCTTCTGTGTCTGCCTGGCTGACCTCCTCGGAGCCTTTCAGGATGCAGAGCTCTCCTGGCGATTGCTCCTGCTCCCGTGCTCCTGGACAGTTCCTCGGTCTGATCCTCCTCAGCAAACCTGAGGGACAGAGGGAGCCTACCAGCTCATTTCTTTACACAATAGGACAGAGGAATACTGAAGACTCAGCATATCGTTTGGGATTTTAACTTTTGATTCTTAAGGAGAAATGATAAATGGTGTCTTGCATCAAAAGAAGGGCGATAAGTGAGGTGAGGGACCTAGCAGTAACACCTTTGAAGTGTGGACAAGTAACTCCATTATATAAAATGGGGCACGAGCCCAAGAAGAGAACATCTGAAGAAGCTGGGTTTAACAGCTGTCATTTAGCTAAGTGTAATGCTGAGTAATCCCAAGCACATTCAGCAGCTTAGTGTCCTCTTGTGGAGTCTCCATGGATATTTCCTTAATGAACTGCAGCAGGTGCTCATCTTCCTCAACCTGAGATGGTTGAAAAAGAGTATCATGACCAGAGAGAGTTGGGAGAATTCTCTCTGCCCTGGCCTCTACCTGAGAAATGTTCCCTCAACTTCTCCTTCTTTTGTGTATTTCTTCATTCTCGTTTCATGTTTTCTGATTTCAAGGAACAGAGATCCCATGAAATTGGTTCTTCACAAAGGCAGGGAGGAGAGGGAGGGTTGTTTAAAACAGACCTCCCTTTAAGCACAGCAAGGTCATGTGCAGACTGGAGCTGGGACCCCTAAGTCCTCGGGAAGAGTGCCGCTGCCCTGCCCTTTCTCCATGCGCCGCTGTGTCTCGTGGCTCCGCTCTGCACACCGCTCCCATCCTCTCCGCAGCAGCCATACCCTGGGCTTCCTCGAGGCACAGGGCACTTGCAGAGATTGTGTGAACTGGTTTGAGAAGTGCTATACCTGGGTTACCTCCTAGCTCTGTCACTGACCAGCCGTGTGACCTTAAGGAAAGTGATCGCATCCAAGTCATGGTTTCCTCGGGGCTTGGCACACATAAGCATTTGATAGGTGTTAGCTACTATTATTGCTATTATTTATTATTGTGGTTGGTGCTGTTGTTGTTACTGCAATAGTTACTGCTTCCCACTAATTCTAGTTGCCCCCAGCTTCGGCTTTCCAGGGCAAATGGCACCCCACCTCCTTTGTGACCTTGCATTCTGGTGGTTCCCCCAGAGAACCATCTTGGTGTTATAGTCGGTGTTTTCAATCAACCTGACATTGGTGCCTTCCACAGTTCCAGCAGCTGCAGCCAAGGATGATGGCTACACTACAGGAATGCAGTCACCTAAACCCTCAGCTTCAGAAGAACAGGGGATGTTCCTTAGACACACCTCAAAACATACCTACTGCATTTTTCCATGTACTTTAAACAAAGCTAAGTATTTTCAACATCCTATTTTCCTATCAGAAGTCCAATATATTGTAAATGCTGTCAGTAAACACTTTTAACTACGAGGGTCTCGTGTATCTTTTTCAATGTTAGGGTGGGATCCTCTCAGAGGTCAATGTTGAATCAAAAATACCTATCGGCCTCAAGGATGCATTTCTTCTTTCCTAAAGTCCACAGAGTTCAAATCAGTGATCCTGTGTCTGCTGGATAATTTCATGTGATTGGTGTCAGACTCATCAACAGAATGTTTTTTAATGCAAAAAATTACTAGCTTTTTATTAATATGCAGTCCTAACTTAGTTCAACATCCTCTATCTTTACTCTGTTTCTAATATGTGATCAGTACTTGGCTGCTTCCACATTTTCTGCTCATTGATCATGAAGGATGATCTAGCTCAGTATTACACTCAAACTTAGCCACATATGCCATACAATTTAAGTGGTCTGTTCAGACACACAGTAGCTGTAGGCACCCACACTGCTCTCTGCCACCCAGGTCACTCTGCACCCCACAGACACAGCTGATGAACATCTGGACCTGGATGGCACCAACTTAGAGAGGCTGAGTCAGTTCCCACTAGACTCACATGCAGAGAGAGGGAGAAGACACTGGATACCCTTCAGTAGGTAGCTGGATCTAGGTGGGGTTCATACATTTTTTTCAATACAATAATATTCAAAAATTTTAAATTATTTTTAATTTTTAAATTTTAAATCAAGATCATTTATATACAGTAAAATTCACTCTTTTTAGTGTATAGTTCTCAGGTTTTGACAAACATATATAGTCATGTAACTGCCATCCATAACCAAGACACAGAAAAATTTCATCACCCCAAAAAGTTCCACCATGCTTTATAGCAAGCATCTCATTTTAAAACACCCACTAAGTGAATGTGACGGGCAGCTGTGCTTGGGTTATCACTAACACGGCCCCAGACTTTTTGCAAATGGAGAAGTTATGACTCATCCAAGGCCACGCTGCCTGACAACCAGGACTATGGTCTACGTCACCGTTTCTCAGCTTTATCTTTTTTCAACACACATCCCTTATTCTAAATCATCTTCTGTGTCACGGTGGCCCCTCTGTAAAAACAAATCTATGAAATAAACATAAAACAAAATAACCACAGACTGAAACAAATAAATGCCAAATTAAAACAGAATGAAATAAAGCAACCACCATACATAAACCAGAAAATCCTTAAATTAGCCTAAATATACTGAGAAGCAATAGCAAAATTGGAAGGGTTGATTATACCTGATTCCTAGCATAAAATGCTACTCTTTTCTTCCTTTTTCTCTTTTGCAAATACTCTGTGTGCCCTACCCAGTGCTAACATATATCATGCTGAATTACCTCTAAACAACACCCTGCAGCATAACTAACCTCTTTCTTCTGTTGCTTTCCCTCTGATCTAGTCAATGGAAAGGGGTGGACTTGGAGAAAGCGTGTACCATAAATATCTCAGGGTGACTGACGTATAGACTTGATCCAATTATGGCCTTAGTGATTAGCATATAAATAAAGTAGCAGTGCTTGTTTTAAATGAACTTCTCAAAGATAGGAGTCATTTTGAGAAGCGAACAACCCCACCTAGGGAATGGACCAAGCAAGGCCAAGGAATTGTGAGATGCTGCATGTTTTTATTTTTTATTTTAAAGATTTTATTTATTTTTTAGAGAGAGGGGGAGGGAGAGAGAAAGAAAGGGAGAAAAACATTGATGTGTGAGAGAAACTTCTCCTGGTTGCCTCTCACACGCTCCCAACCAGGGACCTGACCCACAACCTAGGCATGTGCCCAGACTGGGAATGGAACCAGTGACCTTCTGGTTGGCAAGCCGGCTCTCAACCACTGAGCTACACCAGCCAGTGCCCCGAATGTTTTTAAAGGGAGAAGTGCTGGAATTCCATGTAGGTATGTCCGTATGGTGGCACGATGTGTGAGCAAGGTCTGCGCTGGGATATAAAGAGCATTTGCTGCTAGGTTCTGCAAATACCAGAAGCCAAAGTCAAGACTCATTTAAAACCCTAGGCATGAACTCAAAAGACAGAACAGTAAACAACAGTCATCCTTTCTAACAATATGAACCTTTCATGAAGTCTAAAGTAATTTTCCATCCAGAGATTTTTTTTTACCTTGTCCCTTGGTTCTGGGCAGGAAATGATGCCCTCTGCAAGCCTCTCAATCCCCTCGGGTCCTTAAGAGTTTCACAGGTCCTTAGAAACTCTAAACAGTGAATCCTAAACAGTGTCTTTCCTTTTCTTTCTTTGCTCTATTATGCTACAAGCATGCTGCTGAGTGAAGGTTATAGTGATCTTATAAAGCCCTGGTTGGAGTCCTTTCTGTAACTTTGAACACAGAATAGTATCCACTGAAAAATTAACTTCCTAACGAGTAGCCTAGTTGTCTTTGAGGTGCATAGCCTGGCATTTAAGTCCCAGGAGGCTGGCACCAAACCACCTGGGGTGAGTCCTGACTTCACTATTTCCCCTTCATGTTAGTGCCCAAGGTACTTAATCTCCTTTGGGTCTCAGTTTCCCCCTCTGACTATCAGGCAAAATAGTTTGATCTATCTCCAAGGGGTTTTGCATGAAAATTAAAGTGCTTAGCCCTGTATATAGCTCAGAGTAAAACTATTATCTCAGCTTAAGTTGGAATATTCTAGCCATCCTGACTTCCTTAAGAAATACTTTGCCTGAAGTATCTCTTGTTAGGGATTGATAGCTGAGAACCAGGAGTTACAGAGGATTTATGACTGATATTAAATATTTAACTTCAAAATAGCCTTGGTAGTGCATCATCAAATGACTTAAAAATATATATAAATGACTCTGGCTGGTGTAACTCAGTGGATTGAGCACGGGCTTGAGAACCAAAGGGTAGCAGTTTCGATTCCCATTTAGGGCACATGCCTGGGTTTCAGGCCAGGTCCCTAATAGGGGATGTGTGAGAGGCAACCACACATTGATGTTTCTTTCCCTCTTTCTCCTTCCCTTCCCCTCCCTCTAAAAATAAATAAATGAAAAATCTAAAAATAATTTTATATATATATACATAAATATGTGTATATATATATATGAGTAATTTGCTCAGAATGTAAAGAAACCAGTGGCTAAAGCAATATTCTTCTGAACACCCATGTGTTTTTGTCATTGTTCAGCGTACGCTGCCACATCACCATTTCCCACATCCTAACCAGCCACGGGTAGATTTTAGAGTGTCTGAATATAAACAGACCATTTTTATTCATCGCCCTTGTCACCCTTAACCATGCCACACAGACAAATGTGTTTTCCATGTGTGCCGGCGAGGCGCATGTATGCGAGTGCTTGAGTGTTTATGCTATTTTTTATTTCCCTGTAGTTTCTCAGTTTCCTACACATTATATCTTAGGGTTACTGAAAAAGGTACTTGTGTGGAATGAAAAGCAGAGTTTCCGCACACTTAAGCTCTGCTCCCTCTTCAGAGTCGGTTTGAGAAGGTGAGAGTCAGTTGTGCTAAAAAGGCTTACGTTTTCAGGCGAGGATGTGTTTCCAGAAGCACATTTGAGATAACAGTGGATGAGGTCTGCATTCCCTTCTTTACCTGAGATTCCTTCCACTGTATTTTGCAAACCAATAGCATAAAAGGATGCATGAAAAGATTCAGAACTGCCCTGCGATAGAAAGGGCGTGACTCTGCAGTGAAAGGGAGCTGGGCTTGAATACCCCAGCTGCCACCTACTAGCTGTTTGATCTTGAGTAAGAGACTTAGCCACTTAAAGCCTGTTTTACCGTGTGTCAAATAGCTTGCAGAACTCTCATGCGAACTAAACAGCAAACGTAATAAAAGACTGGTACATAGTATGTGCTTGAAAACCTGGAGTGTTTATCGTTATGACATTCTAACTCAGTTTACTAGCATCCAGCACCTATCAAGGTTTTTAACTGAGTGAAAAAAAGCAAGTGCAAGTTCTGTGGAATTAGGTTCTGCTCGAACACAATGGTATGGCTAAGAGTGAGCAACGCCCAAGCCAGACCCTCCATAAGGAGCTCAAAGAAAGGTTATTACAGCAGAGATTGCAACAGGGACAGTGGCAAACATAAGTTAAAATTCAAATGTTCACTTATAATTCCCATATAGAGTAATATCCCTGTCAGAGAGAGAGGTAACACTTTATTAACTAGATTGAGATGCTTCTAAAAAATCATTTTTGCTTCTCATAGGATTAGTTTCTTGGCTTTTTCCATTTTCACGTGACCTGCTCTCTGTATGTGATCAGACTACAAGCTAGCTAGAGCTAGTTTTCTGAGAACTAATAAAACTTCCTGCATCAACATGGAAAAGTTAATTAATCATAATAGCTGTTCAGGACATTGTGTACCCCAACAAATGAGAGACTTATTTTCTTATTATGATGCCAAAGGCCTAAGTGTTTGTAATAAGCTGGTGGCTGGTACACTTGTCTGACTATATTCCCGACATAAATATCACTTGCATTCCTTTAACCTGGCCAAGACATAAAGAACAGACAGGACAAAGAAATGAAACGGTAATGTGTTTAGATGCACAGGCATCCAGCTGATAGATGGATGTAAGATCAATATCTTTTAAGGTGAACAAACATGTTTAAAATTATTACTGATGAATCCTCAGTACATAATGCAAAAATATAATTCTCTGTGCTATGCTTAATCAATTTTATCTGAAGAAAAAATATAATTCTTTGTGCTATGCTTAATCAATTTTATCTGAAGAAAAAATATAATTCTCTGTGCTATGCTTAATCAATTTTATCTGATTTTATTATGCTATAGAATAATCAAATTATTTGGGAGAGAAATTTTATCTACGATCAACCAGAGCATATTTCTGGCCTGTTACTGGGCTTCACCAAGAACTATAATTAATTAATTTGACACACATGGAATCATCTAACTTTTAATACAGGTATTTAGTAAGCCAAGTAGTCATCATGACTCTACAAATGCTTATTTTGAGGAAGTTTCACAAGTAGGAGTTCAGCAGAGTGGAGAAGATGAACTCAGGTTTCCAGCTTCTAAAAGAGCCCCGGTCATGTGCTGGGCTGCAAGGTCACCCCAGGAATGGCAAAGAAACAGAGAGGGAAGTGAGACTTTTTCAGAGTGTATCAGAATCTCTTTAAAATGTGTACTCTTTACCCAGAAATTCCATATGTATAAAAATTTACAATAAGAGTGGCTATGTACATATATCCAGGCACAAAGATAATTTTAAACATTTTTCAAAGCAAAGACAAATTAGAAACAAATAGAATTTCTAACCATAGGGTACCAGTTAAATAAACTGTCACCTCCTGAAAAGGAATAGTACACATACTAGAAAATTATGCTCCAGGAAGATATCTACTGACTTGGGGGAAATAGTTATGAAATGTATTTGCATAAATAATGTGAGATGGACAATAGCGTATACAGTAGGATAACAATTTTGTAGCATGTACATATAAACATGGATGTACCAGAAAAATGTAATTACAGCATCTACGCCTCTAAGGCAGACAGTTTGTTGGACTAAACAGGATGAAGATGATGTCAATGATGAGCCATTAAAGGGATCCCATTTTCCTTTTTTAATTCTGTGAATTCTGAAAGCCACAAACATAAATATCAGGAAGACTACATATTTTTTACAAATACCAAATAAGCACCTCAGTAAGTGTCACCTTCTTAGCTCCCAGAGTAAATAGGCGAATTAAAGTTTATGAAACGCTTGCATGAAAGAACCCAATGTACTTCTGACATCATCACCTCATCAAAATTAGTTTTGTACCACGGAAACAATGTTAACTATTGTGAAGTTTAACTGAAAAATAAACACGTCATTACACCCAGGACATTTGCTAGGAATACAAATAAAAAGCAACCAGGCTAAGAGGAACGCCAAGGCTGCGCCCAGCTCTTGTCAGAGAGGTCTGTCACCTCTGTGCACAGAACTCAAGTTCCCGCTGCACGTTGGTGCAATAAAACATATACTGTGCACCGTGAGACAAATCACCACAAACGCCATGTGTGGACTGTCGTCCCGTGGCAGTGTGGAAGGCCACCTGTTCTTTGTGCAAAGGGCACAAACCAGGCTGGGACCTGAAACTGAGAAGAGGAAGGGAACTAAATGAGGACACCCTCCCAGACAAGTGTTGAGTCAGCCAGTACTGTCTCCCACATCACAGCCCTTTTGTTGCTCAACCGGGGAGAGCCATGAGCTCAAACTTAGACATTGCAGTCAAATAAGGGGGGCACCACGAGATGAATGACTATCACCGTTGGCCCTCCAAGTCATAGTGGTCTTCAGAGGAGAACTGCTAGGGCGTGGGGAGACTTCCACACTCTTGTCAGTGCTGTGGTGAAAACTTCAAGCTGTTAAGACAGAAAGACTTCGGTCCTGGTCCAGCTTAGTTATTTATTAGTTGTTTGAGTTCATGCAAGTCTTTTATCTTTTCTGAATATATCCCCTGATACAGAAAATGGTGTTAACAATATCTGCTTGGCAAGGGGGTTGTAAAGATTAAAAGAAATATTATGTTTAAATGCCTAGAGTAATGCCTGGCACACAATAGATGTTTAATAATAGGTCCTTTTTGCTTGCCTGCTTTTACTGCCTTCTCTAGATATAGTTCTACTCATTAGTTGCTTTAAAATAGTGGGAAAGTAGAAGAGGGGAACAAAGAATTATTTTAGTGAGTTCAGACATTATAAAAATTTCCCAATGAAATGACAGGTTCTTGCAGACTTTGGAGGTCTGCTGTTTATGTCTGGGTGCCAGTTAATGTGGTGTGTGTGCACACTCATTTTTGCAAGAATTAGGCAGCTAGCAGAATTAACTGCAAACATTTGTCTGCATGTGTGTTGTGTTGATTTGGTGTATTCATTTTTATTTTGTTCATAGAATTAAAGGAATGAAACCTGGAAACAAAATGTGTAGGCATTTTTCTAAACATCAAGAGAAACTCAAGACCTGTCTTCAGTAGAACTATATAAAAACCAAGCAAAAATATAGCTGAATTTCAGTTAATTTGCATGAAGCAAATAAGCTCAGGAAGCTTGAGAGAAACTGTGACTTCGCAGTATGGTCCTATATCTGGACATCTATAAAACAAATGTGTTCACTTAACAAATTTTTGTTAGGAACATTCCATGTGCCAGGATTGTGCTAGGAACATAGATGTTTCCCAAGCCACTGACTAACTGCACAAAACCTCCTGAGCAAGAGCTGCAAAAACCCAGTCATTTTCTAGCTGCTTTCCTGTCATTTCCAGTTCAGGGTCACCACTAGAAGCTAATCTGACAGTTCGTGCCAGATCAGAAGTTCCAGGATACAATACTTTGCAGCACATGATGATCAGGAACCAGAGGGAAAAACCAAAGGTTTAGTTACTTTTACAAGCACTGAGAACTATAGACCATGAAGCAAAACAGCAAACTGGTAGCTGGTCCCAGGAAAACCACTTAGAATAAAGTGCACTCGCCTGATTTGAGATGTGTCATCTCCAACCGCTGCAAAATGTGTTTCCATGCAGCCTGCTCCTGATCTGAAAGCTCATGCAAGGCCCAGCTGCTCCCGGTGCCAATGGGAGATCTCTAAGCAAAGTAAGGTATTTCTTCACAAAACTTGTCAGTATTGTAAGTAAAACCACCTTACAATTGTCAAAAAGTCTTATAATTACACCTAATTGTCTGCAAATAGAACTTGTCAGCATAATAGCCAGGTAAATCACAGTTCTCAACACTTTGCAGGAGGGAAAATAGACCTGGCCCATTTTTCCGGATCCTGTGGTAGTGAGAGTCTCGCTCGGTAGCTCTCTAGCTTTGGGAACACACCTCACCCCTCCCTGCACCTCCCCTTTGAAGCATTATGTTGTAGAAAGAGTTTTAGTTAAAGGAAACACCTGCTATGATATGCTCAGATGGCAAGTAATGTTCATAAAGACGGTTCTTCCCAGTTTGTTGCTATTTTAGAAATTTTTTGACTGAAAAATAGCAAAGAGAAGAAACCTTTAAACAATACACTCATAATCAGTATTACGAAGAATGTGTAGGCTTTGTATTTACTGCTTTGGAAAGCTGTATAGAGGATAATACTATTTTTTGCTTTAAAAATAAGAAGAATACTGTTTAGCGGTCCATGTGCTTGAATGTTCTTGTATGAGCATGAAAACAGGTGTGGAAGACTAAACAATGTGGATGATTTTGGGGAGATAGAATGGGGCTGAGTGGTGAGGGAATTAATCTCTATACCACATCTTTTTACAATAAGCAGATATCAGCTTGGTAATTTTTTAAACTAGAAAAAATAAAGGAAAAATGTTGTAAGGTAGCCAGGGCTGAAAACATAGCCTTGAATCCACTTTACCATTACATTAGTATTTGCTCGTGGAGTACTTATTGTTTGCAATGATGAGATTACAACATTAGACTTACTACCTGCTAAAGGACCGATAATCTAATTGGGGAGATAAGACCCATTCACATATGAGGATAAATATTTTTATGCTGAGAATAGAACTAGCTAATTTATATTTATTTTTTTGAAATAAGTGGAATGGGAGTGAAGTAATGAGTACAGCTGGAATGCGGCATTTGTCTCCAGCTCTGCTACTCACTAGCCGTTGAACTTGGACAAGTTCTGTAATGTGTGTAACACCCTTGCTCAGGTCCCTCACCTCTGGCACTCAGAATGAAAACATCTGGATGCAAAGCTATTAACTTTGCATGCACTGGCTTGAGAAGCTTGTCCCTCTTCCTCACCGTAGAACTTGGGAATTTGAAGCTGCTCCTCCAGGCCTTCTTCTTTGAAGTTGAACCCTCAGCTCCACAGTCATCTGAAAGCCTCTGGGAACCAAACCATCCCCAACTGCCAGTTCAGAATTCTTGGCTCAACACAAACCCTTATATTCAATGGTCAAAACATAAAACCAGACAACTTTTGCTCATGCTGCTAAGTTACAAACCATCTGTCTCTAGTCTCTACTGAGTGCTATTGGGAAGCATCAGAAGAAAAGTTACCTTCCAAAAATTCTTATTCTAGGCTTCTCTTGGTCTGGGCTTAAAAGCCAGGCAATTCTACACAGGTGGCTGCCAATATCTCTTGTACGGCAGTTGAGGAAGAGCCAGAATAACCTAAGAATTATACATTACTTCAAAAGTAGGCAAGGAAGGAGGATAAGAATACACAGATAAGCACTTGCCACAGTCCGTGTTCCTGACAGCATCAGCAAAATATAACCATTGGCTCCTAACCAGGGAGTTCCCCATCCCACTGCTGCGTGTGTGTCCCAGGTCCAAAGAGCACATGCAGCCTGGACCTGGTCAGTCCAAGTCTCCATCCGTCCTGCAGTGGGTGACAAACTGTACTTCATGGGCCTTGCATTTTACAGCACATGCTATGGGAAAGAAAATGGCATGCATTCTTTCTATCTCACCAGATATATTTAAGAGTATTGCCCTTTTTTTATTGTTGTTCAAGTACAGTTGTCTCCATTTTCCCCCCACCACTCTCCCCCGCTCTACCCACCCCACCTCCCACACTCAATCCTACTCCTGTTGGCTTTGTCTGTGGGTCCTTTATACACATTCCTTGATGACCCTTGTACTTTTTTAAAAATGAAAAGATGGAATATTGAAGTTTAGGCTGTATCATTGGCTTCTGTCCTGCCAGTTTCCCTTCATCCTCAGCTTTTGTTGTTACAGTGCCAGATGCTGTGCAAGGAGAAGAACTAAGGCACAGGCCTCAGGGAACTGACAAAGCTATCTCGATATGAGTGAGCAATGAAAAATAAGATATATCGAACACAAGGGCTGAGTGCATTTTAGGGATAGAGGTGGGAGCTCCACACACTGCGTGGGAAGTCTGAACCAAGCTATCAATCAAAATCTCAAGATTATTTAGCAGGAGGAGGGACAAAGAGGAGGTGATCACTTAGCGAGATCACTTAGAGCAAGAGGGGAATACCTTGCAGGTGTGGAGAATGTTAAGAGGTAGAGTGTGAGTGGGCAGCCTGCGTTTCTTCTGCACCCGCCCATCACACTATCTCCTTGTCTGCTAAAATTTTGTTATTAAACCCATCAAGTATTCTTGCTTCAAATTAAGCAAACTTAAAGTGCATCTGATTCCACATAACTGGATTATGTTCAGTAGGCAGATGCCCTTGCCTAAGCACAGTTCTTAAGGAGCTAAAACCTGAGGAAACTTGATTATCTAATCAGACTACTGACATTCTCTTAAGCTAGCCTGTGCTTTATGTTTAAAGAGTGCCCAGGGGAGAAAATGTACTGGTGTGGAAAGAGCAATCCCCTGAGAATCTAGAGACTGGTACCCTAGTCCCCAGTTTGTGTCTCAGATACTCAGCCCTGCAGAATGTCTTCCAATGTACTTGTCCCTTAGGGCCCCCACTGGGATTTACAAAATGAACTAAGTTGCCTCTCAATTCCCTTTCTGTTCCAGAATTCTGTGTTTTGCTAAATATTATTAGAGGAGGACTAAGAGTTTGATAGATTGGCTCCAGTGAATCACCCCTATTTATTAAGCATCTACTAATGAGGCCTCTTGGCTTAAAAAAAATTCCAGGTGGTTGGTAAAAGTGCTTTGCATTCTTGGAAGCATGCAGTGCCCTGGGAGAATCACCGCAATTTTATAAACACGCTGTGACTGTGCTTTTACTTGATCTGCATGCCATGAAGCCTCCCAGGGAGATAACTCAGTGTGGTGGTGGCTTTGGAATGACATAGGCTTATCACAGCAAACTGACTTGGTTATTATCTATGTGAACTGTGGCAAGGCACTTAACTTCTCTTGGTCTTAATATTCTTATCTGTGATGTGGTGGCAACGAAGCCCTCCTTGAAGGGTCATGGTGAGGAGGACCCTGGCTGTCCATAGGCAGTGGAGAAGGTGAGGAGGACCCTGGCTGTCCATAGGCAGTATTTGCCCATAGGAACAAGGACTGGTTTCATGGTTTCTTGGTTATATTGTTGTGTGAAAGTTACCCACATCTCAGCTTCTTCATGTGTGGAATGGGAATAATAACGTTGACCACACACAATTGCTGTATGTGAAGAGTTCAGCTTAGTTCACGGCACTTGGTAGGAGAAATGCAATATATTACCCACAAATTCAGAATTGGTCTAATCTGCCCACAGTAGCTAGAGTTTACTCTTGTATTACAGAGGGAAGGGGTCTTATCAGAAAACAAATGGGAATTCAAGAGAAAATCTTTAAACTACCTAGAAGATGAGTTATTGTTACATAGATTTTATGTATTCCATACATCACATTTATGCATAAATAGCAATTGCAGTGAAAGTAAAAATCAACATTGCTTTGATTTGCAAATTGTTCTATTTCTGATAAAGACTTCGAACAAATCTATTATTTGTAAAGCAATTTCAGTATTTAAAATACAGATTAAAATATTGCATTTTCTCGACACAACTGGGGCTTGGAGGAATGGAGCAGACACTTACTTTGAGGCATTATGAGGTTCTTCAGTTACAAGCAACAAATGCAACTCTGGTTCAATTTATTAGAAGGATGTTGGTGGTGAGCACAACATACCAAACTGACAGAAGCTGCAGAAGCAGGCCTAGCAGTGGGACAGAAACCCAGATGGGGCTCCTAATGGGGCAGTTTCTCCCCTCCTTGCATAGAATTAAAGAGATAAAATTTAGTTGACCAGGCTTAGACCCTAGAAGGCCATCCCTTAAGATGTTTCCCACAGGAAAAATCTGTTCAAAGGTTACCTCTGCATCCTCTTTGCCATCCTTGAGGAAGAATGAATATCTAAGTTCTCTGCCCTACCAAGACTACCCACGACAGGGGAGAAGTGAATCCCCTAAGTGAAATGGAAATGCAGGTAGGAAGAGGGATGGATGCTGAGGAGTCAATGCCAAAGAAGGTCCACTCTGGAGTCAGACAGACCTGTCTTCACTCCTGGCCCTGCTGTCTGCTGTGCACACTCCTCCGTTCCCCCAAGTTGTGAGATGGGGATGATAACAGACCCAACTCTATGGGGCTGCTCTGAAGTACACCTGTTGTAATGTTTATGGAGTGCCTGGCACAGCGCCTCTCTCAAGTTCCATAAGTCATACCATCCTGTGCTGTTTTTAACTGTGCTCGTGTTAAGCTTTTCTAGATCAGCTCCATGTATATTTACTTCTTGTAGCTTCTTACAGCCATGCATTCTATTAGCATTCTATTATCGAGGTATGTGCTTCCAGAGAGAAAAGATCACGCCTTCTTTAAACAGTGCCATTTGCTTTTAAACAATGACTGACAACAGTAATAACAGGGAAGCAAGCCCTGGTGATTAGTTACAAGTACTGTTTTGAGATTTTTTTATATCCACATAATATGGTGTTTATCAACAGTCTATGTTCATAGTTATGCTTAAGCTATAGGCTTCCATTTTCTTTCTCAGGATCATACTGAGGGACCTTGATGACACACAGACCGCATCGTCCGCACAAGGACTGTGATGACAGAATGGTTGGCACAACCTCACCTTCCCAACTAGTTTGCTGATTCACTTGTTCCATTTTTAAACATCAGCAGATTGCTATTGGTGACATCTGCTCTTTATTTGATTAGACTCGTGCCTGGCGTGAGACTTCCATCTACAGTCATCAAGAAGACACGATCAGTGTGAGGGGAACGATATGCAGTCCGTGACCAATTTGTAATAATGAGGAGCCTTGTCTATTTCTTTTTGTTTGTTTTCCCTGAAGGTATCATTATGTATCATGTGTTGGAAACATAGCTGCCAGAAGTTTAGCATAAGCCTGGGGAGACTGCATCTAACTTCCTTCAAGTAGAAATTGCATGGTCTCTATGCTAATAGCCTATCAACTCTCAAATCGCACAGGCCGATTATTCAACACATTGTATATTTAAAGACCTTCCACCTTTGTCTTGTGTTCTCCTCTGGCCCCCACTCCAGCATGGAATCAGTCTCGAAGAAGCTGAAAACTGTCCTTTCTTGCTGCCTGGGACCAATTTTTGAGAAGTCCATTCAAATGACATTTTTTTAAAATCATTATTATGTGACTGCCACAGCTTTATGAAAAATGTGTTCGTTGTGCCTTCTGGTTTAATCCACTGTGAATTAAATCATCCCAAATTCACTAAGGATTTTGTTCTTCTGTCTCAGCGCCACTCTGCTGTGATTAGGTGGCAGTGGCCTCCGACCCTGGTAGTGACTGTGTTTGCTAAGTCTTCCTGCAACCCTTTAGGCCAAAATTCGGGTACATTTCCACTCTGGTGTGGTCTACCAAAGCAGATGCAGGAAAATACTTTCTGCCCCCTGGTGCTTCTTGACTTTAACTGCAGCAGATGACTCAGAAAAGGATCTTCTGTCAGGAACAGAGGGATAGCTCTACTGCTAGTGGCACGAGGAAGCCACAGATGTGAGGAGTTCACAGATCATGTAAGTGCTAATTATGTAAGGATCGGGTAAACACAGCAATTCCACTGCTGGGACTATATCCTAAGAATCCTAAAACACCAATTCAAAAGAACCTTTGCACCCCAATGTTCATAGCAGCACAATTTACAATAGCTAAGTGCTGGAAGCAACCTAGGTGTCCATCAGTAAATGAATGGATCAAAAAGCTATGGTACATTTACACAATGGAATTCTATGCAGCAGAAAGAAAGAAGGACCTCCTACCCTTTGCAACAGCATGGATGCAACTGGAAAGCATTATGCTAAGCGAAATAAGCCAGGCAGTGAAAGATAAATAACATATGATCTCACCTTTAACAGGAACCTAAACAACAAAACAAAGAAACAAGCAAAATATAGTCAAAGACACTGTAATAGAGGACAGGCAGAAAGTGACCAGAGGAGAGAGAAGAGGGAGTTTCAGAGGAAAAAAGGAAGGGTTTGCAGGAACAAAGTTAAAAGACACATGGACAAAAACTAGGGGGAGGGTGGTAATGGGAGGGAAGTTGGGAGGGAGAGGTGGGTGGGCTGGATTGGGAGTAAAGGGGAGAAAACTGTACTTGAACAATGATTAAAATAAAATTTTTAAAAAAAGGATCGGGTAAACAAATGGAGGAGAATCCTCAACCCAGGTGCAGTCGGCCTGCTGAGGGAATGGCAGAGACTCTGGGCCCTGAGTCTTGTCCCCCTTAGCCCCTTATCGAGGAGCCCCTGGGTGCTGCCTGGGCCGCCCTGGCCATTGCTCATTCTCTGCATGGTGCTAGGTTCCTCCCCTCTCCGTACATTGACATCTGCTGCTCCCTCTGCCTGAAAAGCTCTCCAGCCCCCTTTACCCACTAAACCCAACCCCTTCTGGAAAACATAGCTGAAAGGACACCTTCGCAGTGGAGAATAAAGCAGGACTCCATTAAATCTCCTCACACCACCTGGTTTTTGTCCTCCAGGGCACTATGACTAATCACAGAAATTGTCATTTAATAAATGTGTCATCTGCTAAAATGCAGCCCTTCCAAGAATCCTGTTTATCGTATGTTTGCATTTCAAATGTCTTATACATAGTAGGTACAAAATAATTTTAAAATAAAGGAGTGGATTCTACATTGAAAACTCAACATTCTTAAACTTGATAACTCTTCTTTTAGGTCTTGCAGGTAAACCAGAGCGAGGCTCATTATGAAGCACAGTTTCAAAGATACCAGGGGGAGGGAGAGAGGAGAAGGCAGGGAGGGCTGGACCGAATCAGGTCAATTTTCTGTTCACTCTGTTTCACCTAGGAGTAGTGCTATATGCTAATGCAATGAAAGGCCCAAACAAGCTTGCAGAAACTTTTCTTTCCACAAACTTCTCTTAACTGTAGAAAGGGTAGAATTCTTTTCAAACCCCATTTACATTTTACCGTTTGCCTGTCCTACTCACCTCCCTCCAAGAATCTGACAGTTTTTATTGTGGTGCCTGCATTTTTTTAACCTTCACCTGAAGATATTTTTTAATTGATTTTAAAAAGAAAGGAAGGGAGGGAGAGAGAGACTGAGAGAGAGAGAGAGACATCCACATGAGAGAGAAATGTCGAATGGCCGCCTTCCACCCAGGCCCCTGACCCGGGAGCGAGCCTGCCGTCTAGGTAAGTGCCCCGACCAGGAGTCAAACCCACAACCTTCTGGCGCACTGGGTGACACTCCAACCAGCTGAACCACCTGGCCAAGGCTATGGTACCTGCATTTAGAACAGAATCTTAGGTACCGAGTCGATGCTCATTGCTGTGTATATCAGCAACAATGCTTCTCACTGCTGGGCATAAGTCACTCTATGGTTATTTCCCTGTGATCTTAAACTGGAAATACGTAATAATTGTTATTTTCCTTTTGCAGATGGAGGAAATAAGCACAGGCCAATCTGGGACCTTGACCACTGTCACACAGAGCCTCAGCAGCAGGCAAGACTGGGCTACCTCTAAAGCAACAGAGGGAAATCCCAGGACTCCAGGCCCCTGGGCAATTTCCAAGGCCTGCAATGGATTAAGATCCTAGTGTTCCTCCCATTGGCTGAAAGCATAATGAATGCAGCCTGACTACCTCTGAGATAATCCTGTAAAGCTTAGTAGGGGAAAGGAGAGAACGTCCAGAAGTTTGCCCTCCTTTTTTTTTCTCCTGCTTAGTGCAAGTTGAATGCTAACTTGAAAGCAGCCTCAAAGGTAGACTGGAAAGTGCTGTCTCTTCAAGAGGCAGCCCCTCATCAGAAAACCAGCAGGACACAGACCACATCCGTCAGTTACAACAGGACCTGCATGAAGAAGGGGAAGGGGCACAACACATGTGTAGATATTATCCTACCTACCTGATACATAGCATAAGGAAGGGTAGACTCCAAAAGCAACAGTTATGCATAGGTCCATTGTCTTAAGAAAACACTGATCTCTTATCCATTTAACTCTCAACAAATATATACTGAAAATTAGCAATATACTGAGCTTTGTGGATATAACAAAGAACAAACTGAAGTCCCTAGTCTTTCAAACTTTTCTTTTCAGGGCAGAGGTAGATAGGGGATGGAGAGGGAGATAATACACAAGTAAATACACAAACAATGTAACTTCAAACACCAACAAGTGTTACTAGTATGACAAATCATGGTAATATGGTAGCAAGTGACTGGGGGAGGGGGGTTAATTTAGGTCTGTGCTGTTCCATACAGTAGCCATGAGTCACATGTGGCTCTTGAGCATTTTAAGCCCAAATTTAGATGTCCTGTAAGAGATGTGCTCAATTTCCAAGACTAGTATGAGATAAAGAATGTGAAATAGCTCCTCAATATTTCAATACTAATGGTATGTTGAAATGATAATATTTTAGATACAATGGATTAAATAAAATATCATTAAAATTAATTTCACCTCTTCAAAAAATTTAAATGTGGCTACTAAAAAATTTATAATCACATGTATGCCTCACATCTGTCTCCCCTAATATGTCTACTGGGCAGTGCTGTGTGGGACAGAATGGGCAGGTGCAGCAGCCTGGGGAGGTGATAACACACTTAGGATGGGACCGGCCACGTGAAGGTCTGGGGGTGAAGGGCAAAGCATGTAGGAGAGGGGACGATTAAAGCTGATCTGGAAAAGAAGGGCAGAAAGCCAGTGGGACTGAAGAGAAGACCAGGGTAGGGAGTGGTGGGAGGGCGCTAGGCCCTTGTGAACTAGAGGAAGAAGTTAAGATTTCATAGAAACACAAATTTTCTTTAAATTATTGTAGATTCATTTCTGTGCAGTTTTCCAGGCACTGTTCCAAAATATTTAGTAGAAAACCCTGGCTAAAGAAAAAAAATGCAAGGAATCCCACCCAGTTGAGAATATCTCCATGCTGATAGAGGCTTACACTGAGATATGCATTTATTAAACTCATTTATTTTCACACAGTGATTACAATGTTTATACATGGGCACTTTTTATGAGCAGGAAGAACACAGGTGGACAGAATGTACTCAAACAAGTCCAGTGAATAGCTCACTCTCGTCTTCCTCCACTGCACTCGTCTCGAGCTCAAATCCTGTGTGTGTGTGTCACAGAGGAAGGCAGGCCAACCCGAGTCCACCCCGAAGACACGGAGTGCAGTTTGAGAAATAAATTTTGAAGTTTCCCCTTCTTTACACATCAGTGTGTGTCCACTATACATATTTCTTCTCCTGGGCGACTCTCAGAAAGAGGAAAGGAAATTGAACATGTTCTCCCTGCCTACTCTGGGGGAGTAGTTATAAAAAAAAGTGGTACATCATTTCATGGAAAAATATGTCTGATGTATTTTACAGTTTATATAATAAATGTATTGCGAGAAAAGCAAAATTTCAAGTTTCACAAGGGAAGTGAAGGCATTTTTGTTCCTAAATATGAAAGGGAAACTGACATCCATAATGACCAGGCAACTCACACATACACTAACAGGCAAAGCAGACAATGTCCTAAATAGGGACGTGTGGTCACTAAGTTAAAAAGGAATGAGTCCAAGTGTTCAGATTACCCAGGACACTGTCAGGATGGGTGCAGAGTCAAAATACGTTACAGCCCGCCAGTCACCAGGGCCACGACCATCAGAGGCAGGGCAGGGCATTCCTGCCCCTGGTCCCGGGCAACCAGCGTATGGGCGAGACAGCTGGGTTACAAACCACGAGTAGGGCCCAAGGGAATCAGCCAAATGTAGCCCTTTGGTTGACATCTGAACCTCTGAAGTTACAGACGGATAGGGCCATAGCACTTTTTCTTAGTCTACTAGTTACTAAGATTCTACATTCATAAATTTGTAGACCTAGAACCTAGATTTAAGTTTCTTGTTAGTCCAACAACAAGAGATAACTTCTGAATGCTGATTGGTTAAATAGATGCTAAGAGCATCAACAACTTATCAAAATAAAAGCCTCTTATTTAAACAAATCTCAAAAAAAAATTTGCTAGGATAGATCAGGGCTTAGCCCATAGCACGTATTCCATATATATTTGTTGAATGTTAGAATGTACAAATGTCAATTAAGATTTGGGGAACCTCAACATGAGATTAGTTAATATAGCAGGGAGTGCCCAGTCCCGTATGAGCCTGATCACCTCCTGCCACTGTGGCTCCTGCGGGAGCCAAGCCTCTGAGGAGCAAGCACAAGTGAAAAATAAAAATACAGTGGTACCTCATTACTGGTCATTAACTCGTTCCACAACACGTGAGGAGTGCCAGAACCAACAAGTCCCGAGGAAGCACCAAGTGCTGAAACTAGTTTTTTTCTCATCAAAATTCGACGAGTACAGGTTTGATGAGTTCTGAAGTCGGCAAGTGCCGAGGTATGACTATACACATTCAATACTAAAAGCAAGTGTTTCCAGTAGCCCAAGAACAGCCTCTTGGGCAGGCTGAACTGGCACCCTTGTTGTAGACTCAAGCCTGCTGTGGACCTATCTACACCTACAAGTCATAGCCTTGACAACAGTTAGCTGCAAAGTCTGAAGACATGAGTTCCCCAGAGCTCAGAAAGTTCATTCTGAAATAAGAGAGAAAAAGTGAACGGCTGGGCCTGGACTTTTGATGCAGTGACTCTGCCGGACAGTTGGCTTGGCTTTCTTCATGGCCTTGAGCTCAACAGATTTGCAACTCCTCCTTCCTGGGGCCTGAGGATTCTTGAAATAGCATTGACCTTGGCAGGGGGGAAACACAAATGGAAATCAAGGACAGGTAGTCACAATCTGTAACTGACAGTTTTGAGAACTTCAGGAATAAAGGTCAAAGCAATTTTGAAAATGTAGTTGCGTATAGTAATTATCATAACTAAACACAAGCCCTGCAGAAAAAGTTTTATGAAACTCATTTAAAATTTAATCAAATTGAAGTTCATGGTGATTAAAGCACTTTGCCAGGGCCAAATGGTGAACGACTGAGGAGCAGACGTTTGAGCCCAGGTCAGGCTGCTCACGGGCACAGTTTTGCGGACGGAAGCAAGAGCAGAACACTTTCGCCAGCATTAATACAGGGAAAGTGCTAATGGAATTTGCAAAATAAGACAATTATCTGTTAATCGTGCTGTTCATATTTTTATTGATATAAATTGCATTAATTATACTTATGAAGACATCAATAATTAATAGTGGGAAATGCAGTAAGGAGGAAGAATTTGTAAGATAACAATTCCTTCAGGCTCACAGCAAGGAAAAGAACTGTATGTGGCTTTGGTGTCATTTTCCACACTCCAGGCTTAAACTGTGTGTGTGGACATCTTCGCTTCACACAAAATACGAACGCGTAAAATCTGGCTTGTTAACTTCTCCCTCAGACTGTGTCATCTTTTAAGATGTCTGAAGAGAAGGCAGCTGCCGATTGGTTTAAATCAGTGGCTCAGTAATGTCCTCAAAGAATCAGGAAATGTGGATTTTTGCTTGGTCCACAGACAAGTTCCTGTTCTCATAGCAAAGTGGTGGCATGCAGGTTCCAAGTGTCACATAGAGAAGAGATTGCCTCTTCTTGTGTTTCCCATTCTCAGAAGCAAAAGACTTTTCCAGAAGGTCCCTAGAGGACTTCCTTCACATCCCATTGGCTCCAAATGGAGTCATCCTGGAGCAGATTCGTCCTCCTCAGTTGCTTACAAAGGAAGCAAGCCTCCTCTTCTGTGGACCTCAGCTGGAAAGAAGAGCGTGGATTATGGAACAAACCAGGATCAAGTTAGGAAGGAAGAAGCAGGGGAAGAACTCATGGTGGAGTGACCGCTAGAGGTGTGTCCTGAATCTCCAGCCTGCACTGTCACTGTGGACTCTCCCCTGTGTCCCAGGACATAGGGCATTTCCACGACCATCTGTTTCATAGACCCTTTCTAGCCTGGTGAAGTACAACGTTGGTGGTCTTCTACTGTCACAGAACTCAATGCCAACTTCTTAGTCTAGCCTTCAAGGCGCCCTACAATTCACTCCAAATTGTCCTACTCCTAAGCCATATTCCTATGTGAGCCTTTTTCTCTTCTGGGTGATTTTTCCTGAACTTTCCAGCACCACATCTCATATATCACCTCTATCCTGTCACCAAAGTGATAGTCCTGAAAACAAAGATTTGCACTGCAGCGGTTTACTTAAAATAATTTCTTGTAGGATGAAGTTTAAATGCCATAGCATGGAATCTATCGCCTTTCACAAATCAGTCACTACATACCTTTCCAGGTATTACTTCTTTTAATCTGCATTTCCATTCTGCCCCCTTCCCCTACACTTCAACCACATGGAAAGTTCTCACCCTCTGCAAATACATTTTGCTATTTTATGTCTTCATGCCTTGTCATATGTTGTGCTCCCTGTCTGGAATATATTTCTCATTTTTTTCCATCTAGTAAAATTCCAGTCATCACTCAAAGCACAGAGCAAAGTTCATTTCCTTCGTAAACGTTTTCTCAGTTCCCCAGGTAGAACTAATTTGTTCCTCTCTAATTGCTTCCAAAGAGCTCCACTGCATCAATAATACATGGTATAGTAACAATTTGTTTGCATCCATGTCTTCCAGCAAGATAACAGACCATTGTTTATTATTATTGTTATGACTATTACATTAATCTTTGTGCCCTCAGCTCCTGGTGAAGGGCATATTCTCAGTATCAGTTAGAGGGTGCTCTATCTCAAATACCAAGTCTGTCTGAAACCCCTTACTTTTCAACGCCCATCCCAGATGCCATCAAAATCTTTTAGGACTTTGTTGTTACTCTTCTACTACAAGACGCTTTCCTCACTTAAGTCCCCATAACTTTGTGCAGCTGAGGTCTTCAGCCACACCCCGCCTTGTCCTTGGTTGTCCTCCCCTTCAGTCTCTGTCCCACTCACCTGTGAGCTCCTTCATGAGGCCTTGGGCCTTTCTGTAACTTGGTTCCACTGCGCCAGTGGTCGGGCCCACTCTTGGCGGTACCAATACGTAGTGTGGTTGGTTAGTATGTGTGTACATGCCGTTGGGGGAGAACAGTTGTTTTTCTTTTATTTCAGCTCTAAGGGCAATCTTATCTGGGGATTCTTAGTTTTAGAGAGTAGGAGACTAGGAAATAAATAGGTCAGCAAACATGTTAGAGAAGCCAAATGTTTCCCAAACATCCGAGGAAAAGGGGGGGGGGATCTTGTATGTATTTTGTGGTAAGCTCTAGGAGTTCTGTAAGAATTTTTTGTGTGAATATTTTTACTTAGACAATACGTCTTTAAAATATATAAACCTTCTGGGTGTTTCTGATTTTATTTTAAAGTCTTGATGGAAGGTTTCTTGCTGTCAATGGCACTATATTTGCCATCTTGTTGATGTCAAAAGACGCATTTTCAGGAACTTCCCTCAAGTTTAAAGATGGGAGGGGCTGCCAGTGGGAGCCCCTCCTATTTCAGGGGAATTGAAAATTTCCCCTGAATCTTTCTATTCCTCCTATTTCTCTATTTCAGGGGAATTGAAAGACTTTATCGTGTTTAAAAACCACCATTAAATCTAAATGTCTCAAGACCAGTAGCTTTGTATTAATATGTGGCAAGTTTCTAATGACCAGTAATTATGTCTGTCTTCCATCCAACAGCCAATCGTCTTGGTTGACTCAGTGAAGACAATCAAGCTTCAGAAACTCTCAAACACAGTGCATCCCGGAAACCAGTGTTTCTTAGGTTTCTATTGTTCACAGACCAGATGCCCAACGTGTACTATGTCTGTGAACCACCTACATGGCGGTAAACCTAATAATTCTTGGAATAAAACAATCAAATTAAATAGCAATCATTTGTCATAAATAAGAGGCAATTATTTTTAAAGAAACAATAAAACATAATAATGTGATTGTAATTCCAACTACAATGTAAGAAGGCCTTGGTGCCTGAGGCCTGCTTCCTTTATTTAAGAAGGAAGATTAATGAAAGTTTAAAAAGTTGGGGGAAATGCTAGCACTAAAAAGAACTGAAAAATGTTTAAAAAGGATATGTCTTTTTCTCTATGTAATTTATTTAATGTTAATGCTTGTTATTATGCCCTTTTGAAAATCACCTCCCCACCCTGAGGGCACCAGCTTGCATTTGGAAAATACGACCATAACCAAAATAATCAACTGGTAGATTAAAATTACAGTCTTTAAATCAGTGTTCTGATTTATGATTATGTTTTGCATCGTGAAAGTGTGTTTTGCTGAAGACAGTACTTCACCATTTTTTAAGGATTTATAATATTTGACTAAGTAGGCAATGATCAGGAGTTAAAATATAAACTTGATTTTATGAGAAAACAAGTTACACTTAAATAAGACTTCTGAAGAGAGAACAATGCAGAAAAATAGGTTGATTCAGAATCTTTCCTTATTTCAGCTGACACCATAATAGCATTTCTCTTATTATTGGGCACTTACTGGCTCACCCAGTAGAATGCTCACTTTTGAAAGATAATTCAAACAAAACTAAATAATGTTTTTTAATCTCCTTTATTTCTTCCAGAACATACAAAAAATTAAAGACTATTACTTGAATATATCTCTTGAGAGTATTGTATGTATCAGCCTTTCCTTTTACCATTCTGAGATTTTTTGGGTTTAAAGATTAACCTTCAAAGAAATGTCTTTGTTCAGAGAACATTCAGAGCTGCAGCAATTCAGCTGTGGAACCCTGGGAGCAGAGACAGCACTCAGCATCCAGGTGGGCTGGAAGAAGGCAGCACCAGGTGCTCGGGCCTGTGTTGTCAGCACCCCAGCTGTGGAACTGGAGTAGCAAAGCACGATTTGCTTAGTGGAGACATATAGTAAGGGCAGTTTTCTATCACTGCTAACCTACGTCACTCAGTGACCCAGGCAAGCAGGATTTCAATCTCCAGGAAGGGGATTCAAAAACGATAGAGTTTCTTTCTTTAACCAAAATGCAGTGCTCTTTTAACAGGCAACTTTGGACCAAATTATTTCCTGGGCTGGAGGTAGTACATGACTTTTAAGTGCCTGAACCAGTTGGCACTTAGTACCCAGTTAAGAATTCATTAGGATGGCTCAGCCTTAGAGGTACCAGGAATTGAAAAGAACACAAGTCCATCTAAGTGGGTTAAGTTCTTAGGGAGCAGATGCAGTTACAGGCAATGGGAGAAGACCAACGGTCTCTTAAAGGTTGGAGATTGGCAAGAGGGTATGGTATAGGCAGACAGTAGATACTGGCAAGGCCAGAGGAATTTGACTATTACAGCAGGTGGGTAGAACAAAGCAATAGGAAGTCTAAGCTCTCACAAGTAGATAGGGAAGTGGACAGGTCAGAGAAGACTGGGTGGGAACAAGGCCAACGCCCAGGGCTGAGTTTCTGAGGCAAGAGCTGGGAGAATTGCCTGACTGTGCCGAGTAACAGGAAAGAGCTTAGAGGTGGAAAGGAATGAGTGCTGGGTGGACAGTCGAAGCACAGTCTTGGGCACAGGAAAACAAGACACCTCTACCCCAGAAGAGGTACAGGACGAAAGCTCCATCATTTTCCTGAAAAAGATTTCAAAAATCCATTTACTAGAACTGGGGCAGGGCCAGCAGATAGAGGGACTCAGTAAGGGGCAAGAAGTGGAAAAATTAAGCCATTCCCTAATAATCTGGATATCCAGATTATTGTTTGTGTAGTTGGCTTCTTTTCTGTATGTGTATTTGACTTCTCTTTTGTGTTGGACGCTTTCTTGGAATGTATCTGGTGACCCTTGGCCACCAACAAACAATTAAAAACAAGGCACTAAAAAAGCTTTGCATGCAAGCACAGAGTTTATCAACTAATGGGACTCATTACAAAGTAATTGACATCAGAGTTAGATTCTTTAGATAAGACCCTCCCCACACTCACAAATAGCAGGATGTAGAAATCTCTTCCCGGTGACATTCACTTTCTTCAAAGAGGATCCTCTGTCCTCTACCTAAAAAAGTAAATATCTGATAGATAAAAAATAGAGCAGAAAAGGGAAGAGATTCCTACCATCCATGCAGACTCTTTCACCCCCACCCCGTGAGTCTCCCACCTTCTTGCTGCCTCCATATCTTAAGTCTCTCCCATTTCATGATGCCTGAGAATAAACTTCATTTCCTTCCCTTGCTGGAGAAGTAGGTTAATCACAGGTGAGCTTTGGTACAGAAAGATATCTAGTCACTCAACAAAATGACTCACAACCTATCCCTTTGCTTAAAATTCCCACCCTCTGCAGAACCTGGTCTCTCCAGTTTTCTAGTGAGTCTTAGTGATTTGTGATAAAAATAAGCTCAGTCTTCATGAGTAGTTTATGCTGAAGGCCTTATGAGTTGTAGCTTCCTCTCTTTTGAGTTAGTCACTAGCTCTCCATCCTCTTTCCATCTCACAAAGCGGTTGAGCTCTTTCATCTCCTGATTTTTCTTCTGTTTTTCTCTGTCTTTGAGGTTTTGTCATTTTTTCTTTACTAGCATATTGAGTTGCTGAGAAAGATTCAAGCCATCATCTTTAATGAAAACTCCCTGCGGTGACTGAGTATTGACAACATGAAAAATGAGGTGAAGATTTGATCCTTAGAATCCCAAGGGTAGCCTTCATATTTACTGTAAAATTAATGGGCAGACATATAGATGAAGTTATTATAACAGATCTTGATGGAAGAACAGAAAATGACTCATAATTACTCTGATGGTCCATAGAGAGTAGGAAAGAGGACACTAGAGCGTAATTTATTTCTCCATTGGGTATGAATGGGGCTGAGCTTGCTAGGCAGAGCGGACCCAGATTTTCCTCAGAAGATTAACGTTCCCTGAATTATCAACCCATCTCACCCCTAATTGATTTAAGTGGGATGATAGCCTAATGCGGCTGGTGCCAGGTGCCTAGCTGGCTATATATACGAATAACCTAAAAAGTCTGTTAAAAATATAATAGATGTGCTTCTCTCAAAGCCACACCCAGAGGAACTTATTCAATAGGTGGAGCAAGCAGGGAGAGAATTCCCTCCAGGAGGAGGGAATTCTGAGTTCCTGTTATCAGTAATCATTGCACTGATTGTTCATGCTTGTCTGTATCTCTGTATCTGTTTGTCTGTATCCACAGTGCTTGCTTGTAGGTAATGAGAACACTAGGCACACAGAGTGCAAAGATGAATAGACCATCTTAATCTTTGAAGAGTTTTTATTTAGTAGGTGATCTCAACTTCACAAAAATCACTTTAGTTAAAGTCTGTGTGTACTCCTGAGGGCAACATGAGTTACCTGACATTGGGGAAATTTGAAGGAGGATCGAAGGTCTTGGGAGAAGACAGTCACGACGCTGGGTCTTGAAGAACAGGCGAGGTTTCTACGGGTAGGAATGGGGAGCATTTGAATTTATTTTTTTCAGACATTTTTCTGAAATAAAGCACTCAAAGTAAAAATTCTGTTACACCTACATTCACATTGATTTTGATACATTCTGTGTTGATAAGCACAAATACATTTTTAAGTTAACTATCTAAGTTTGTTGATATGGGCACAACAAAATTTTTCAACAGCCTTAGTTAATATTAATAATCCTTATCACATATTCATTAAGTATCCATTGTGTATTGAAATCTGTTAACAGATATTGGACAAATTGCAACAATGGCACAAAACTTGTCTTACTAGGCAATTATGTCATATTAACTAAAAAATACTCAATATTTCCTATTAAATATGTTGATAATATTCCATATTCTTTCAACTTGATTCACCTCTCCTTTAAGTAATATGTAGTCTAATATCCACATACATCACTTTTTGGGCAAAGACAATCTTTTTTAAGCTCCTATTTTAGCATCATAAATTCTTAGGTGGTAATGGAAAAATTTTTATATTCCCTTTTTCTTATTCCATTTATAGTTAGAAATAATTTTAAAAACCTCTCCTTTTCTCTCAAACATTCTATCATATCACTTTCATTGCTTTTCCAGCTTTAGGTTGCTATGACTTTGCTATTTCTGGGTAATCTTCACTTTCTTTATTAGTTTCAAAAACAATATGCCCTTTATATTAGCCTCAAGCTCTTCTTTCAGTTCAAGTACAAAATTAGGTTGGAATTTTTCCAGATCTTTTTCAAAGAAAAATGCTAATGATAGCAGTGTGATACACTCTGTATGTCATCATTAAAATGATTAAAACAGTTACGAAGCACCTATTTGTGCTCTATGCTGTACAAGGAGATGGAAATTACTGCTATTCTCTAGGGAACCTAATACTGAGGAGGAGGCCTAGGTAAAGGACATAAACTGTGAGCAACGAATACATAAAGCAACAAGATAACGCAGTTATTGTAGAAGGTAAGCTCTAGGCATTAATGAAGAGAGAGTGTTACGGGGCACACTTAATTTCAAAAAAGGATGTACGCAGAGGAGTGGCATTATTATCGGATATACACGCTTATCTTCTTTCCCTTTGACTCATTCACCTGCAACAGCCCCCTCTCCACATCCTGCCCTCTCTTTTCTCCTCTGTTCTTGCTCATTTCTCTTATCCGTTCCTCAATCTCTTCTTCACTAAATGAAAGAATAGTTCCCTAGCTTTTCTTGGTGCTAAAAAGAGCATTTATTTTTCTCTCAAATTGCTTCTTGCCCAGTGACATTAGGAACGAAGAGTCTTCTATCCTAAATGGCCACTCTGAGGGCTCCTGGACAGCCACTGTCACCTGGCTGGGGGCCCTGCCTTCGAGAGCACCACTGGTTCCTCAGGAAAAGCATGAAAGATGGGCCCCGTGGTACAGTGGAGAGAGAACTGGGAGTCGGGGACAAGGAGCTGCAGCCCCGCTCTGTCACTAGCTGCTTGTCTGGCCTTAGACCATGCTGGACCTTATGGCTCCTGTCTGTCCGATGTGGAGATTTATTGCAGGCTAAATAATGTGCCCACTTGCAATCTGTGTTGCTCCAAATCCCTGAAAGCTACAAATGTTACCTCATGTGGCAGGAGGACTTTGCAAATGTGATGAAGTAAAGGAACGTGAGATGGGGAGATCATCCGGCATAATCTAGGTGGGCCCGAGGCATTCAAAACCATCCTCATAAAAGAGACCCAGAAAGGTTCCTTTGGAGGAGAAGGCAAGGTGATGACGGAAGCCCTGATGGCAGCAATGCAATTTGAACCTAGGGGAAGTGGCCACAAGACCAGAAGTACAGGTGTCCACCAGAAGGAACCAGTCCTCCGGCCATGCTGGCTGTAGCCCAGTTCAATTGATTTTGGGCATCTGAGCTGTAGGACTTTAAGATAGTAAATCTGTGTTATTGTAAGCCACTCAATGTGTGGTAATTTGTTACAGCAGCAATAACGAACTAAACAAGTTTGTACTAGGCGACTTCTGTGGCTGCTTCTGATTACATATAATTGCTCTTTTATAGCAATTACCCATTGCTAAATGGCCTAGCCTGTGCATGTGCAGTACTTGGGTGCTTTAATGGGTTTTGTTCAAAGAACATTTTGACAAGACTTATTCTAAAGGGCAAATGCAATAAAAGAAGAGCCTCTGCAGATTCGTCTGCTGTTTTGTTCCAAAAAGAATCAGCAGTCAGGGCAGAGCATCAGTCTTCCCCCATAATCTGACCCCAACGCACCTTCCCTTCTTTGTCTCCCACTACACCCTCCTCCATGTCGGTCATCCCCTCCCAAACAGACCTTCTGGGTTCCAGTCGCTTTGTCAATGTTCAACATCAAATACTCTCTCCGCAAACCCGCCCAGAGCTCCCACCAAGGGCAAAGTCTTCTCGAAAGCTCTTCCTGACCTCCCAGATCTCCTTCAGTTGTTTCTTCCTCTATTTTCTCCGTGTATGCTTTATGTCCTACTTCTATTCAAACTTTTAAATCCACCTGCACTTCAGTGCTTACAGCTCCGACCGGACTCCTCCATTAGACAGGAGGAGTGTTGCCGCCAGCGTCTGTGGCTGGTCGGTGTGCTGTCTCCTGCGCACGTGACCGGTGCCTGCACGTAGCACATGTTCCAGGTGTCTCGATTACAGCCACAGGGGACTAGCACCAAAGAACCAATGATTGTTTGTTCTCACAAATACATGTCTTAGCGCAGAACTCTTCCACAGGAGAAGTTGCACCGGAGCGTTCAGTTATCACTGGTTCCTACTCTTTCTCCTTGTTTTCCACACTGTTTTCCCATAGTGTGAATTTCCCAAGATTACCTCTCCCCTGACATACCATGGATGCATAGAAAAAAATCAAACAAATCATGCTTGCACAGTTTTTTCCAGTAAAAAAGATCAAAGGTTAACTCAGGAGACAAGAATGAGTAAAAAGTTTTGTTAAAACACCATATGTTACAAGTTACAGGGAGAAAATAATCCCTTTTGATTTACTTTCACACCATAATTCTTCTTATTCCTTTAAATTTAGGATTAGGGGAATTTTAAGACCTTAAAAACTGTTTTAAAGTGTCAAGAGTAATCACTGATAACATCTCTTTGCCCCCTTGTTCCAAACCACATCCTAATTAAGTGAAGCTCTTCAGTACCTGAACAGTAAAGGCAATAATTCATTCTACTTGGTTAGCATCAAACGGGATCCCAGTATAGATTTGATGATGGAAAATCAAGACGTAAATTAGTTCACTGCAGAAATACCTTCTGGTGGTAGAATGTCCATCACTTTGCTCATTTCTTTAATCATAGCTGGTGCTTATGCCAATCTATTCACTAAAGAGCTTAACTCTTAAGTCCTTTAGTATACTAAAATAGGAAGTAAGTAGGTAGTACCAACCTGCCTATTACTGTTACATTTCAGACAGTGAAAAGGCCCAAAGGTCAAATGCACACAGTCTGTCTGTGAAAGAACATAAAGAGAACAAAGCTTACGGACGCCCACTCTTGTTTTGTCACCACCCGCCCGGTCCAACAGAGTCAACTGGGCGCCTCCCACTTGTGTGAACAGAGGTGTACGCGTTAACGTGGACTGCATTAAACTGGCAGCAGTCCTTGAGGAGATCCCACACAGCAGCTGCTTATACGTAGCAATGCCGTCAATAATTTTATCTTTATAAACAGCAAACGGATACTGATCCTTCAGACAAGAAAAGTCTGCTAATTCCTCTGACCGTAAAAGAAGATCTGTGGTATGCTGCTACCTACAAGTAAATAAACAAACCTCTCAGACTAAACTCAGGGTGCCCACACACACTAACATCTTCTTTTGTTATTGATTCTCTGGACACAGTGGAGTCCTATACTGCTTTCCAGTCCAGAGCAGGAATAGAAAACTGCCAGGCTAGAAATGGTTCTTGGCAGAATTCCGTCTGACTATCAACTGATTTCTAAAATTAATTGTTCCTTGCTTCCATGCCTAACTATTTGGATGAATCAAATTTGGTAGAAAACAAGCATGTCATCTCAGACTGCGTGATACTATGTGTGATCAGACATGTAATTTCCAACAGGAAGTCCATCTCAGACCTTCATAAAAAGCACACGCTGAAGTCAGGCCAATGTCAGTTACAATTTTGACTGTGCCCCTTGGTCTCTGTGCCCAGGGACAAAGAACTGAAACTCTCTGCGTCTCAGTCTCCTTGCTCACACAACAGGAAGAGTAGTACTTATTTGTCATGCTAAATAAGATGAAATATGTCAGCAACGTGACAATCTGTAGACATTCTAAAAGTAGCAGCTATTATTAGGAGTCATGGGAAAAGCAGCCTTATTTCTATAATGGATGTGTAAGATATCGTGTAGAGTATTTTAAACTCCTCAAGCTTGGCTTCTATTGTATTTCCTGTGTATCCCTTGCAAAGTCTGTCAGACTTGAAGTCTAGGTAGATATTAAAGAAATATTTGTTAATTTGACTTGATTATATATTGTCTTTCAAACAACCAAGTTATGCCAGCTTTCCCACAATTTCCATTGCCTTTGTTTTACTTGTTAATTTCACGGATGTCTTTTCAAGTAGTTTGCCACTAAGTGGCAGAGAGCTGAAGAATGGGAGACTCATAACAAAGCAAAACAAACAAAAAAAAACCACTCTGACAATAGAACCACATGCAAGTCTCATTAGAATATAAAAGAAGGACCAAGGCAGGCAAGGCTGTCTCAGGAAGGTTGGTCATCACTGTCTGTGACACTGTGTTGCGACAACATGTCAGACAATGGGAGGAGGGCACGAGAATGGTTACATCTGCAGTGGAGACTGGTGCACAGAGTAAAGTAATTTCAAGCTCAGCTCTAAGGAAGTCAACCATTCTGCAGCGAGCCAGGAGAACGAAGGACATCAGGTTTGCACGGCATTGGCCAAGATAACAGGTCATCAGCCACAATGCACTAAGCTCTCTGCCATGCTGCCGCCGGCTGGGAGCCTTGGCAAGTTTCTTCACCCTTCCTGATCTGTTCCTCATCTGTAAACTGAGAGGGGTGAACTAGACGAACTCCCCAGTCCCTTCCAGTACAAATAGTTTGTGCACACATGCTTCCACAAAGCACGACTTGGTTCCCTGGATTGTAAGACTGTACATGCTTGACAGAGCTTTTCAGCTGACCGAAAGCTTCTGCAGTTATCCTTCCATTTGACCTTCACAACTACTTTGCAGGTCTCGAGTTCTCATCCCCCACGTTTATAGATGAGGGAATTGAGTCTTCAGAGATCGAGCAAGTCAGCCAAGTGCACAAGACTTGCTAGTGATGGAATCGTGCGACAACCAGACCTGACAAGAAGCTTTCTGGGGAGATGAGTATTAAAAGAACAAGTACATAATACGCAAGAAAAAAAGTGCAAGTAAGTAAGATAAAAGAAGAAAGGGTGAGAAAAATATGGCACAGGTTGAAATAAAAGACAAAGGGCAGAAGCACTTTTGCAAATATTCAAGGACAAGAAAAAGCTTTTTTAAAAACATAAAAGAGATGGGCCCACTTCTTAACAGATGGCATAAAATTAACAGACAGGAGACTACAGAAACACTTCTTTTCTATTTTGCTTCTGCCTCAGAAAGAATCTTCAAACTGGAAAGTGTAGAACAAACACAGTAAAACCCTGAGATCAAAATGGGGGAGGAAGGAATCATTGTATTTTAAAAATATGCCTTACTTACCAGGGTCAAATTCCAGGCTCTGAAGAACTATCTGACACTTCTGAAAAGGTTGAGGTTTTGACTAAAAGGTCAATTTAAAAAAATTTTCATTTATAGGAATAAATGAGATGTTGGAAACCTAGAGATGGACAAATGTTCCAACTTTTTTAAAAGGGCAGTTTCCGGAAATTACAGATGAATGAGTTTGACATCACTTTTTGTTCAAGTTCTACGAAGGTAAGTTGGTCAAACACATACAGAACTTAGAAAGGAAAGTACCCCCCAGATGTAGCCCCACTGAGTAACCGAGAATAAGTCGTGGCCAACTAGCCTCATGTCCTTGTGTGATGAAGTTATTGCAGTATCAGTTTAGAATGTTATGTGTTATACATACTCATTTCAAAGGATATTCTGTTTTGGAGAAACCTGATGCAAATCAGAATTCCTAACTACAGTACTCTGTGTCTTCCTAAAAATCTTTGCTGCTGGTGTTCATTCCATGCTGTCACCTTTGCAGAGGAAAGGTCACTTCTGCTGATGCTGGGTGCAGAGCACCAGAGGCCCAGGAAGGCAGGACGAGAGGGGGCTGGTGTCTCAAGTCTGTACCCTACACTGCAAACAGAGGTGTGAGTAAGCCACAGGTTCCCAGGGAGAAAGTACGGGTGTCAAACATTTGGAATTCGTGGCCGTCTCTTTACAAAGGCAAATAATATATTTTATTTCCCTAGAGAGTAGCAACTGTGCATTTCCCCCCAGTTGAGAAATTTGACCAAAAGATCCCCAGGAAAAATATGCATTCAGGAAAAAACACATTTATACAGGTGAGGCTTCATCCTCATGTAGATGAGAACTGAAAGTGTTTACACAGTCCACTTCCAAGACTCGACTCTGTGTGGCTGTGTCCCAGACCGTGGGGCTGCGACACAGCCCCTGAGGATTGGATGACAGCACACTTCCAGTCCTAGGTACACACCCACAGAAATACCCACACATACACATATTCTGTGTGTAACTACCTACAGATTTGCTTTACTTTTAGGTATCTTATAACAATCTAATTTCACGATCCCAGATATTTAAATTTCAGGATATAATGCACAATGCTGCTTAATGAATAATAAGCTCCAGAGCTCATTATTCCCTGTGAGCACCAGAGGGAATGAACGTAGACAAAGCAGGTGCAGCCGGGGTTTCTGCCACGACTGATAGCAGGCGCACCCCTGGAGTGACTCCAGGCACTTGACACTCACCATTTAATTTAATTCTCACAGCTGCCCTGTGAACCAGGTACTATTGTGTCCATTTTAAAGATGAGGACACTGAGGTGCGAGGGAGGTGATGTATCTGAGTCACAACATCCAAACCACCTGCCTTCAGAGTCTTTTCCCCTTTGGTGGTATGTGAGCCCCCCAATAACTACAATGCTGACTCGGACAGTGAAATGAAAGTGTGATTAAAGGAAGAACTAAGACCTAAAAAGAGTAGAAAGAGAACTAAATCATGGCTGGTTGGCTTGTTGGCACCAGAAAAGCCCTTGTGAAGAATGAAGCATTTGAACAGCAGAGTGTCAGGAACAGTAGAACGTCAGCAAGAAGAGATGGGGCAAGTGGGGTAAAACCTCCAAATACTGGCCTGAAATGCACCTTAGGCCTTCAGTTCCATTCTTTCCTCTAACTGCAGGTGGATACAAATTAGACTCATTCTTCAGCTGACAACACGTTATCCTAAAAGAGCCTGTAAACCTTTTTCATCTTCCCTGATAACCTTATAAAGAAAATGCACTAGAATTGCAAGGAAGGTATTAAATTCATGTCACATGCTTTATAATTTAAGAATGGCTTGGAAACTGACACTAAAAAACAGAAAAAGGAGGAATCTCAATAACTGGAGAATTTAATTGAGCTTTTTCTTTTCAAGTCCAGGTCATCTGTGAGCAGGAGATCTGAATAAAGACCCTGCTAGGGCTCAGTCTCTGAATATACTCATAACAAACCCTTGCAAGGAAAGACCAAACTGTACTAGCTTACAATTTTGTCTTAGTTACTGAATGCTGTGCAATCAGGAAATAAAATATGATTCATGCTTTTTTAGTTATGAATACTAATCACATAAAGACACTATTCCAAACAAAGAACATAAAATATGATTCATGCTTTTTTGATCGTGAATACTAATGATATAAAGATGTTATTCCAAACAAACAAAAAAACTGAGCTACAGTCAATTTGTATTCATTAGTCTTGTTTTTCAACATCCCTTATGAACAAATACACAAGTACACTCTGAACCCTTTCCTTGGCTGTTAGAGCTAAATCAGAGGTAATTTAAAGGCCCACACATCTATTCCCTGTGTTTTTTAATAACCAAGACCAAACCAATGTCACTGTACAGTGAAACGTGCCGGATTGCAAAGAAGTGGTCTAGACGGAAGGGGTGATGCCCACAACGATGACCGGAGGAAGGAAGGGGAATGTAGACTTTGACAGACAGGAAGAGAGAAGGTCTAGACTAGCTAGCACAAGGGAACTTGCACTTGACAAATTATACCGAGGCTCGCACAAGAACACAAATTTTGGGAGAGATGCTAAAACAAGAAACTGGATTAAGGTAAAGTGAACTTCCTGTGGACTCCTCAAGCCTCCAGTTGTTACAATAAGTTTACCGTTGCTATTGCTATGATCTGAATATTTGTGCCCCCCACCATGGTAATGCTGGATTTCAGACTCCCAATGCAATAACATTAGGAAGTGGGCCTTTAGGAGGTAATTAGGTCAAGAGGATGGAGCCTTTGTGAATGGAACTGTGCTCTTATAAAAGAGACCCTGAAGAGCTCCCTAGCCCCTCCCACAGTGCGGGGACAGAGGAGAAGGCATTTGTCTGCAAACCAGAAGAGGGCCTGGCACTCTGATCTCAGACTTCCAGCCTCCAGAATAAGAAGAAATACATGTCTGGTGTTCATAAGCTACCCAGTCTGCGGTATTTAATTATAGCAGCCTGAGTGGACTACGGCAGTTATAAAACATCTTAATTAAGATCTTTATCTCAAAACTCAAAAGTTAAAGTAAAATAAATCTTCATGTCCACTTGAAAAGATATAATAATTAGTCAGTGTCTAGGTTAATACTGGAGCACAGAACAAAGAAATAACTTGTGCCAGGAGCCTACTCTGCAGCCGCCCACTCCATCAGATGGACAAGAAGTAAATCAGTCACTGGTCACTTGCTGATCCCTCCCAGGATGGGAGGTAACCTGTCAAGTTACCTCGCCTGGGGATGTCTTGCTTGCAGTGGCCCAGGATTTCCTGGAACATGTCTTATAGTCCCTAATATCTGCAAAGTTCTCCTTCTGCCGCTGGGACCATGGGGAGTGAGTCAGGAGTCTTATCCCACGGCTCTCAGACCCATGTTCTCAACTGGGCCTGAGAGAGCAGTTCAGAGGCAGCAGTTGGTCCTTCTCCACACACTGCAGCTGGTCATGGAGGAGAGAACACGATCCCTCTCCCTGTACCCAGAAATCACTGGAAAGGGAGGCTTAGTGCCTTCTCTGCACCCCCTTACCTGCTCGCCCCCGCAGGAGTCAAAGCTAATCTGATTGTCAGAGTGCAGTGTTTATTGGGACACATTTCCTCATGGGAAGTGTATGGGACATAAATGTGTCCCTTGCTCGTTTACCTTCTGGAATCAGCAGGCCCTCATGTGTAACACGAACAGCTGGAAGAGCCGGCTGCAGACACAGATGATGGCCATTCCCCACTTCTTTTCTAGCTCTGCTCTTGTGCCCAGGTGGATGAGGCTGTGTCTGCCTTTCGGTTTCTAACTCACGGAGGATGGGGTAGAAAGCCTGCACTGTGTAGCAGAGGCTTTGAATTTCGGGGGATGATAGCATAGTTTTCTGGGTTAATAAAGAGAAACCTGAATTTTTGCTTGACTGGAGATAGGAATACTAGGTTACTACAAATGTCCGTGTGGAGGTGGTGAGAAACTACATTCAGAGTGACCATGGGAATAAAATGGAGTGACCGAATTTGAGATTTGTTTTAAGGCAAAATTTCTAGGGTTTGGCATTGAAAAAAAATTGGGCTAGGAAATGAAAGAAAAGGAAACATGAAGATGTTTCTACAATTTTGAACCAAGGAGACCAGGTCAGTAGACAGCATTACCAATAAAGAAATATGAAGGTATTTCTTTATTTCTTATTCTTCTTTTTACACTTAGATCGCACATCCCTTCAAGCTCTGAAAGGTTGCACAGATGCTGGGCCTAGTCTAACTTTAATGGTAAGACGAGAATAAATCACTTGCCCTTTTAGATACTTACAATTCCTAGTCCACAAAGAAATCACTTGTAGTAGTTGAAAAGGAGATTTAATAAATCCTGTTTCTGGATTCAAAGTGGAAATTCACTACCAACTGATGATCCTACTGTTTAACTCCATCACTCATTATCTCATTAGTCTTCACAACCTCTCTTACAGGTCTTTACTTCTTAAGTGGAAGATAATGCAGATTGGCTTATCCGACTTCATTTTAGTCCATTCAGATTTCATAGTGTCCTAGAGGATGAGGAGCTGAAGACCTTACATTATTTCCCAAATTTCCTTACAGCTCTAGTTCCTTCCAAAGCCTGGCTTCCACAAAAGAGACCTACCTATGCAAGACTGGAAGACAGAGGTAAGCCTCACAACATCAAGTCCATTCTACCACTTCCGTGATTTCCAGTAGCATCATCAGAGTGGTGGTATGTGGTTTTGTTGTGTTTTCTGCCACAGTGGTTGCAGAGGTCCTGCTATTGTTTGAATTGTGCCCTCCCAAAATGTTGAAATATGAAGTGAGTATGACCTTATTTGGAAGTAGGGTCTTTGCAGACAATCAAGTTAAGTTGAAGGCATTAGAGTGGGTCCAACTGGATATGCTATGTCCTTATAAGACGGGGCCATTTGGGCACAGAGACAGATGTTCCCACAGGGACCACATCATGTGAACATGGAAACAGAGATCAGAGTCATGCATCTACAAGCCAAGGAAAACCAAAGATTGCTGGTAAACACCAGAAATTAGGAGAGAGCGTGGGACAGGTTCTCCTTCATAGTCTTCACAAGGAACCAGACCTCCTGACACCTTGCTGTCAGACTTCTGGTCTCTAGAACCATAAGACAAGAAATTTCTGTTGCTTAAGTCATTTTTTTCTCTGGCAACATAATGCAGGTCCCAATGTCTGGTTCATAGCTTGAGTGGTAGGGAATACGGAGAGGGTAGTTGTTGAGTGGTAGGGAATGGGGAGAGGGTAACATCTACTTTGATGATGCACATGACGGCATAGCAAAGTATTCCTAGAGCCAGCAGTTATAGGTTCAGCTTTTAACCTCCTAGATTCCTTATTGTCTTAAAGGCAGCAGCCACCTTGGTAACCAGTTCAGTGGTGGTTCTTGAAGACTCAACCTAGGACCTGCTCCTGCCCTTCCCATTCCCTGAGTTACAACCTTTCTCTTAAGCTAGATCTAGCCGACTCTGTAAACTGAAACGGGTGTCCCATATCCCACTTGAAGGACACAATGAGGCTCCAAAATGCACCAATAGTTCTTGCTCATAGAAAACAAAAGTTTTGTGTTTTTCTTTGCACAATACAGTATGTAGAGCCATAACAAGTATGAATAGACCAAAGCAAAGTGAAATTAAGGAGTAGATTTCATTGAAAATAGGTCACAGGTCTCAAAAAAAAGTTTATTTCCTTTAGAGATTCCTGAATTTGTGACTTTGCTGCAGTAATAAGCTAGTTGTTTTTCCCCTAACTAGGTAGAATGGGGGAAAGTAGAAAGACGGAAGTACAGGCACATGGCTAAGCATGAATTATTACATGTGGGCATAGACGTTAATATGTGAGTGAAGAAGGCGTAAGGGCAGCCAGGACTAGACAGCAAGAGCATGTCCACAGCTAACACTTGTGGTGGCGATGGGGCTGGAGAACAACCATCCTTTCTCTCTGGTCACTTCATTGTGAAGTGCCCCCCATGTGGCAGCGTGGCCCTGTGTGGTATGGTTTGTTAGAATGGATGAATTGTAGGGAAAACACCACCTGCAGGAAGTGAACTAATTCTTGATGAAACTCTGAATTAGAAATGTAACGTTGCTGCTCCTTTTCCCTTTCTGTTGTCTTTTTTTTTTTTTTTTTCTCAAAATGTGTGGCTTCTACTTGAAGTGTCCTGGGCTTCATTTGCTATGTTTGCAGAGTTCACCACTGGGCCTCCAGCAAGAGAACAGTCTGACCAAGGCATAAGGACAATTATGTTAAGGATCTACAGGTACACGCCATAAAATATATGTTCACTCAGATGTGTGATTCAGGGACTCAAATGTTCCCTGTAGTTTAGATTTGTACACTTGATTTACCCTTCCCTCATAACCATCATAAAACTGCCAGGGTGCATGACTCACTTTCCTTCACTTACTCACATCTCAGTGATGGTAATTAACCTTGTCTAATAGTTCTCTTCACTAGACTGACTCAAGGATTGTTAAAAGCAACAGGCTTATAGATGGTAGAAGATGGTAGAGGCAATGGCAGTTTAAAACCAGTAGCTCGGATAGAAGCACTAGAAAAAATGGAAGTATTTTCTTGTTACTATTATATTTTATAATAAAATAGTCTATATAATCACCTGTTTGTCTCAAAATTGCATGTCTTGTTTCTCGAAAAGTTAAATATAAAATTACCATATGACCCAGCAATTTTACTTTTAAGTGGGTGCAGTAGTCCCCCTCCCCTTATCCGCAGGGGGTACATTCCAAGAACCCAGTGAATGCCTGAAACCATGGATAGTACCAAACCCTACATATGATATATATTTTTCATATATATATTCACCTTTTCAGCTGAAGCACTTTATGGCTTCTCTTTTGCGTATCCAAATTGCCAGCATCGCTACTCTTGAACTTTGGGATTATCAGTAAGTGAAACAGGGTTGTGTGAACACAAGCACTGCGGTACTGTACACCGCAGCTGACCTGACCACGGAGGGGCTACTCAGTGATAAACAGGTATGGAGTGCAAACAGCACAGGTGTTCTGGACAAAGGGACAGTTCACATTCCAGGTGAGACAGAGTGGGACAGCTTGAGATTTCACCACACCACTCAAAACAGCATAGAATTTATAACTTGTGAATTGTGGATTTCTGGAATTTCCTATTTCATGATTCAGACCATGGTTGGCAGTGGGTTACCAAAATCGTGGAAAGGAAAACCGTGGCTAAGTGGTGACTACCATACCCAAAAGAGTTGAAAATAGGTATTAAAACTGTGGAACAAGCTCAAAAAGAGTTTAGAGGTTTGGGCTAGAAATAAGTGGTAAGATTTATTCAAGGGTCTTCAAGTTTGAAAACTGAAAACACAGCTGTGCAAAAACCTAGAAGTATTCCAAAGAAGAAAGAAAAATTAAGAATTTTTATGGTAAAAGTGCATTCTTGACAATAAATCAGTGCTGCACTCTTAGCCCTAGGATCGGTTCAAGATGGTTGTTAGTTAGATTCAGGTGGTCGGGATGATGCGTGCCAGGTGGTTTTGAGGGGGCAGCCAGGAGATCTGCTCGTCTACTGCGGTCTGGATAATGGATGCCAGGTGTCTGGGCACATGAGTCCTTCACGTGGGGTCAGACAACCTCCTGATCAGGAGGTGTATGTCCAGGCAGCTGGTGTATTTCCAGATGTACATCCAGACATTGACACAGAACTGACAAGTTCAAAAAGTTTGAATTCCCAGTCTACTTAGAATAAGAACAGTCTTTCCTCAGGCCCAAACCTTCATCATGTTAATAATTTTAGCAACTTGGTGAAAGTGACTCCGTTTTATTTATCCCCTATCTTTACTTTTTCATCAGAACAAATACATTTACATTCATGTTCACAGCAGCCAAAGATGAAAACAGCTCATGTCCACCAACAGATAAACGGATAGACAAATTGTGGCATAGACGTATGCAGCCATTAAAGAAGAAATTAGTACTGATAGATGCTACGGCACTAGGAACCTTGAAAACATTGTGCTGAGTGAAAGAAGCCATGGGCAGAGGTCACATATTGCATGATTCCAGCCCCGTGAAACATCCAGAACTGGTAAATCCATAGGAGCAGAGAGCACATTAATGGCAGGCAGAGGAAGAAGAAATGGGGCAGTGACTACTTAATGGGTGTGGGGTTTTCTTTTGAAATAAAGAAAATGTTTTGGAATTAAATGAAGGTGATGGTTGTACATTGTGAATGTACTGAATACCACTGAATTGTTCACTTTGAAATGGTTAACTTTACATTATGTGAATCTCACCTCAATTTAAAAATGTTCATGTGTTCCCACTGAGACACTATTAATACATTAAATAAAATTATAAATTTGTCATTCTTTTTGCAAATCAGTATAGTACGCATCCTACCACCCAAGGGTGGTGTTCACAATATTTACTAAAGGCAAGGAACAGGTGCCCCTGGTCAGAAATGACACTCCCCTTAAAATTGGAGCAAGCCAGTGGAAAACCAGCCCTGCCAGTCTTCAGACAGAAACCACCAAAGAATCATTTTCCCTGTGGGCCAAGCCACATAGTGCAGATAACCCAGCAGAGTTCACTGAGTCCTAACCAACAACCCAGACACATAAATGAAATAATATTTCTTCCATTTTGCAGAAGTCACTGATGTTCATTGAACTAGGTGATTTGACTCAAGGTCACATAAATATTAAACAACAGAAGAGACTCACAGCATTTTTAGTTTGCACAAAGATTTCTTTATTGCATACAAGTCATTTTTCCTAAGACAACTTGCATCAAAACAACTGAACTGCTACAGACTTTTGGAAAAGATACCGGCCCATCTTAAGTGTTCTCCCAGATTTTTAAACTGTCAAAAGAAGAGCGCAGAAAACAGCAAATAAAGAAACAGACCAGTCTTCCTGGAATAAGCTCAGCGGTGCTGATAAAAGCTAGTATTTGACAAGTTAAGAATTTGCAGAAATGTGTACCCCGGAAATACAAGCAGTAAGAAATGACACCCCTCCGCACCAAACCTGATGAATTACGTCATCCAGGGCCTGCCTGCAAGAGCACAACTCCCGCCCAGGCGCGCAGGGCTCCGCACTCGGAGAGCAAGTCCCTCAGCGCTCTGCTGTTGCCCTCTCGCAGTTCTTCATCACTGTTTGAGCAAGAGGCCCTGCTTTCTCGTTTCGTACTGAGCACTGCAGATCCTGTAGCCAGACTCACCAGTATCCAACGAATTTTAATCCTTACCTGACCTACTTAGAAATGAAGACCAAAGGGGTAAATATTATACTCTTTCCAGCTTATAAAGTACTTTCACGTAAAGCTATTAGTCTTCAGCTAACTGATTTATAATTATTTAAATTCACAGACAGGTAGCTCCTTGAGGAACTCTTGCTCCTTTGGCAGGTGAGGACACTGTGACCAGAATGGGCGGGAGTCTGGCAGAAGCGGAGGCGACCTGCCAGGCAGGGCAGAGGCACTGAGAACCCGGGTCTCCTGACACTCAGAGGGCTCTTCCCGTGGCTTTTGCTGCTGCCTTTTCGCCTTCAGCACTAAGGTCCCGGAGAGGCCTTGTTTGCCCCCTAAACCGTGTGGAAAAGCCCCCACTCACTCTCTGCTGGGTCGCCCTGTCTGTGATCTTCACGACTCTGTCACAGTGGGTAATTATTTCACTTTTGTGTGTTCATTACCTGCCAACTTCACTAGCCTATACACCTTACAAGGGCAGGCAGTTCTCTGTTTTCACCACCGTGGGTTCCCGGCACAGTGCCTGGCACGGAAAAGGCACTGGGTAAGTCATTTTTTTGAGTGAGTGAAGAAACGAATGAATAAGTGAGTGAGCATTCTTTTCCAGTACCTGGAGCGGGCTGCCCTCTGAGCTGATTCGAAAGCACTGTACTGTTCTTTGGCCACGTGGCCATCGGGTGGCTTTTGTCAGAATGTATTGGTTTACAAATGTTTAACCATCAGCTTACTTATCTGCCTTCTCTGAAAACGAGATTCTAAAAGATAATAAAAATGGCTTTGGAGTTTGTACTAAGCCAGCTATGCACATGGTACAGAATGTTCTCAGAAGCAACAGGACTCATGAATAATAAGGCAGCTACTTCCTGGACTCTCTGGCCGGTCTGCCTGGTGTCCTCCCTTGCCCACAGACCTTTTCCCTCCCGACCTGAATCTGGATCCTCTCCCCTCCCATGAGAGATAACAGATGAAATCCAAGTAAGTCACCTCTCTCCTGAATCCTGGCTGCCTCGTGGGCTCCACCATTTCCACCCAGCTCCACACTGGGAGCACCACTCTTTTATGGAAAGAATGTCATTAACACCACACACCCACGCTGCTACCAGCAGAGCCCCTGACCCAAGCAGCATTATTCCATTCAAACTGTTAATGCTAGATTGCTCCAGATGGCAAAGCTGAATCAACAGACCCCAGCAGGAAGGTTGGGCTTATTTCACAGCAGGTAGGAATGTGCAGTTGCAGCACAAACAGAAAGTTTCTTTGGCCTTCCCTGAATTATGTGTTTGTCATACTTAATAAAATCAGGATCTGTCAGACTATTTGCTCTACACACAAAATTTTTCTGACTAACAAATTTACACTAGCATTACCCATAGGATCTGCTGTCACTTACACACACACACTCTATCACAATGCATGCCCACTGTAAAAAATTCAAACAATATAAAAGTATATAGAATAAAAACATATAAGGTCCTCCTCTATCTACCTCATCCTATTTCTCTCTCCCAGAGCTATCTTGTTAACATTTTACAGTAAAATATTTCTCCCTAAACATTTTAGAGTATGTTGTTCTGACACTCTTTATGCATTTAAAAGCATTTATTTAAAAACAATTATAAAAAGCACTTTTAAAAACTATATTTATTTTTAAATGCATATGTTTTTTCACATGTTAGCTTTTCTGAAATTATGTTGTCTTGCATTTGATAGCTTCTTAGATTCAACGAAACACTAAATTTTTAGGTTGTTAATGAAATGGTTTATACTTAATGTATTGTTTTGAAACTTGCTTTTCAGGAGAATCTAAATAAGTTCTTCACACAATATTTACCATTCTCACTGCATTTATATCCACATTACTGTTTGGTATTTTTAAGCTGTGAAATATATGGTTATAGCTCTCACATCTTTCAAGTGCTTCTAAATTTATTTTCAACCCCTCACACAATGCCATTAGCATAAAAGGTCCAAGTCCCTTATAAAAGATTTTTTTGTGGATGAGATGAGGAATTTGAATCATACTCTTGAAAGCACCCTCATAACCTGTAGCTAATACGCAACAAAACATGAATAGCTTTCCCAGTGCTAATGGCAATAGGTGTGTCTTTTGACTTACACACTGGTTCATTGATATTTTCTTTAAGGCTGGGTAAGTAGGAATGTTCCGGCATGTCACACATCCACATCCACGTTGTAACACACGCATCATCATCACACATGAGAGTTGCGTGTTGTATGAGATCTCATCATCCTCTGACAGGAAGTGGAGAAGGGAGGCGAACTCCATTCCCACTTTTGCCACCACAACTATCCAAGCCTTTAAGTCACACACCCTCCCCTGCCCTTCCCCCAGCTACTGAGCAGCTGGCCCAGTGACTGAGCAGGACTGGGGTAAACTCCAGAAGATTATAACCACGTGGAACAGGAGTGTAGAGAAAGGGGGGACTTTGCCTGGACTTGGATTGGCTTTGGTTCAGTAAAAGCCCCCATGACGCAGGGAAGCTCTGGACCTCACCAGGGAGAAGTCCCAAAGGTTCAGGTGAGGTCAGGACTTCTCGGTGCTTTTTCAGAGCTAAGTCACAGATGCCCCATAGACTCGGGGTCCTGCCCCACATCCAGAGCAGACCTCTTGGGATTGGTAAAGTCTGGACTTGCTCTACCTCTGACATAGGAGGTAGTCATGTGAGTCCTAAAAGCTCCCCAGAATATGGAGTTTAGCAGCAGAAAATGACCCCTGGGCGTAAACAGCATCTCACCCTTGGAAGGCAGTAGGGTATTTATGGTAGCCGCAGTATAACTATTCTAAGGGTTTAGAAGGACAGATGGGGACTTGTACTTTGAACCTGTGAGATTAGTCAGCATTCTCACCACTTACCTTCACAGGAAGGAGTCACTACAGTGGCTTTTGATCCAATGGCCTGATCTACATCAGTCATATAGCCAGTCAGAACCCATGAGTTTGCCACAAATATCTTTGCTGCCTCTACCTCCAAAGAGACCTCAACTTAGTCACCACTCACCATCTTGTCTGCTACCCCAAGTCCAAGCTGTAGTAGACTGTTCTGTGTGGCATGGGCCCAGCTCCCACTCAAAGATGCACAGGACCCACGCCCACAGATAAGTTCTGTAGGGAATCAGACCTGCAATGTACCTAGGCTGCTATGAGTCCTGCTTTTTGCTAAAACTCCCTCACCCTGAACTGAGGACATTTACTGCAAAGCAACTTCCTAAAATCCATGCTAGACCTTCCAAGGATGAGTGTAATTGGTTTAACTACTTTTGCCTTTTCATTTGCAAATATCCCTCTTCTGTGATGTGATTAGCAGCATTGGCTCCTTTGTTTTCTGTAAAAGGTAACCACCTAAAGCCAACCTGTGCATAGTAACTGAGGACCATCACGGAAGGGGTGGAGAAAACCCGATAAAGGCCTGTCATGGCAGAGGCCAAGGCTTTTGCTCCCCTTGAGAGAAAAGCCATGCTGTCCCTTTTACTCCACCGGACTTGGTAGTCCATGTGAATGTTTCATTTCATCCATAATGATAGGGACACTGCAAGCCAGTGTCTGCATCACAAGCTGCCATCGCCTCTCACCAAGGTTGTTGCAATAGCTTCCCCGGTGTTCCCTTGCTTCTGCTGTTATTCACCATCACAGCTCTTCAGACAGAAACCAGAGTCGTCTTTGAAAACATCAGTTTCCAATATCACCTCCCCCCAGCCCCATTTCAAAGCCTCTGTGGTTTTCTTCTGCACTTAGAATAAAATCTAAACTTCTTGGCCTGGATGACAAGTCCCCATGCAGATGCATTTACCTTTCCAGCATCTTCTTTCTACCACGCTATCTCTTACACGTACTCCAGACATGCTAAGCTTTAATAGCTCCAGCTCTTCCCAAAGCAGAACATGGGCTGTTGCCTCTGCCTGGAAAACATTCACTTCTATTCTAAGCATGACTGTCCCTCTCACCTAAAACTCTCCACTGTGGTATCACCCGCTTAGCATAGCTGTCCCTGTGCACCTGTGTGAAGGCCCCTCCCACATTACTGACATATCGCTCTATTTATTTCCTCTTTTAAGAGCACTTATACTCTGAAATTATCTTATGTGTTTGTTAATCTTCCTAAATGGAAATTAAAACTTCTGAGTATGAGGAACATTGTTAGTTTCTCCTTTGCGTCCTCTTTTTCTAATCTAGAGCATTTCCTGAACAATTCAGCCAGTAGGCTTTTTTGAATGAATGAGTGGGTATAATCTACATATTTAAAATGAATGGGGAACTTCTGTCTGTCTTTAAAATCCACCAGCTCGGGCCTGCCTATGTCAGGACAGGAGAAGAGGCTGAGTGAAAACAAAGAAAAGCAGCTGTTCACGATCCAGGCGCTCATCAGCATCGCCAGCCCATAGGCCCCACTCTGACCTGCCAGATCACAGTCCGCAGCAGCAGGGTCTGAACATCCTCGGTTAGGAAGTTCCACGAGTGTTTCTGATGCCTCTTTGTCTCAGTGTGATCAGAAAGAGCCCTTCCTTTGTCTCTGGAGTCACCATTGCCCACAGCGAGGCTGCTACGGGGTGGAACGTGTGATTACAGTCAGTGTGTCAACCGCCTGGCCTCAGGAGGAGCCTCACGCGTGGGAGTCCTCCAGGGCTGGGAGCAGAGCTCGCGGGAGAGAGGCAATGTCCCGCCACACCCCAGCCTTCCCAAGGAGGGAATGAGCGCCCTCAGATCAAAGAGCTTCAGCTTCTGTGGGGTGCATGTGAACTCTGTATGTGTCAGTGGGGTGTTTAAAATAGCTCTTTTTATAAAAGCAAAATATGGTAAAATTTTTTTTTGGAAAATACAGGAAAAATGTTAAGAGCTTAAAAACCATCCATGAGTCTTCTGCTCAGAGATTATCATATTAACATCATGTACCACCACCTCCCCACAAAAAAATCACCAGTGCCACTAATATTTCTTGAGTGTTTACAATCTGCCAGTCATTTTCTTGTATGTGTCACATGTATTTACTTACTTAATACTCACAACAACCCAACGAGGCATTTTCCTTATCCATTTTACAGATGAGAAAACTAAGGCTCAGGGAAGTTAGGAAATTGGCACCAAATCAAACAATTTCAGGATTTAAATTTAACAATCTTCCTCCAGAGCTCATGTTCTTAACTACTATATAATAAAGCTCTGTGTGGTTGTATACATTTACATTTTTACAAACATACACATATTTATATATGTAATGGGGAATGCTATAATTATTAATAATCTTTCCTCACCCTCCTATTGAGGAAGAAATCTCATTTTTGGCTACCTGCCAGATCTCTGAAAAATAAATAAAATATTTTAGATTCATTTTTATTGGTTTAAAGTAGTAATCATTTTTCTATTTTAGGCAGTTTTATTTGCTCATTTGTTAAATTATGAATGGGCATGTAATTTTATCAAATGTTTTTTCTGTGATTATAGAAATGACCATATTCCTTGCCCATCTCCCACACCCCCTTAACCTGCTAACCAACTTGGCTTTCCATTTATTAGATTGCCTGTAATGTTTTTCTAATCAATAACTAAATTTTGCTTGCTGGTATTTTGTTTTAGAGTCTTGCCTCTGTGTTCAATAATTTTTAAAATAAGTTTGGCTCCTCATACTGTCCTTGTCTGGTTTTGGTACCCAGGCTATGAGACATGCATAAAACGAGCTGCGGAGTGTGCCATCTTCTCCTCTTCTCTGCCAGAGTTCAAGGTTGGAATCTCCAGCACCTTGAACTCCGCTATAAATATAGTCTGGGCCCAGGGTTTTGCTCATGTGCAGACTTTTAATTTTTAATTAATTTTTAATGGCTATAGCACAAATCAAGTTTTGTCTTAATTTTTGAGTAAGTTCTGAACATTTTTATTTTCCTCGAAACATATCTTTCTCAAAAGTTTTTAGTTCATTGTCATAGACTTCTTTTCTCTCATTTATCTCATCTCTTAATGCTATATCGTAGTAATGTGACTTCTCTGCTTTTGCTTGATAAATCCTGACAAGCTACCATTTTTATTTTTTAATAAATTTTAAAATATTTTTATTTGCATCTTTAATTTCTTTTTCATCCAGTTCTGCCTCTTCAACTTTCTTTGGGTTATTCAGTGAATTAGTTTTTCCACCTGCCTTCTTAAAGTGAATCCTTACTTCATTTTTTGCTTTTTTTTTTCTTTCTAATGTAAGAATTTAAAGCTATATCTGACCCAGCAACTCCACTGCTAGGATTATATCCTAAGAATCCTAAAACACCAATCCAAAAGAACCTTTGCACCCCAATGTTCATAGCAGCACAATTTACAATAGCTAAGTGCTGGAAGCAACCTAGATGCCCATCAGTAAATGAATGGATCAAAAAACT
>PVIA01009689.1:0-58684 GCA_004024845.1 Tonatia bakeri | reverse complement strand
TCTGGTTCTCATTACTTGCAATATTTCTTGCCATTCCCTTCTGGCTTGAAGTGTTTCCATTGAGAAATCAGCTGTTAGCCTTATTGGGGCTCCCTTGTATGTTACTTCCTTTTTCTCCCTTGCTGCCTTTAATATTCTCTCTTTGTCTTGAAATTTTGCCATTTTAATTATGATGTGTCTTGAGGTGGGCCTCTTTGGGCTCCTCTTGATTGGAAGTCTTTGTGTTTCCTGGATTTGTGTGACTTTTTCTCTCATCAAATTGGGGAAGTTTTCCTTCATTACTTTGTCAAGTAGGTTTTCTATCCCTTGCTCATCTTCTCCTTCTGGTATCCCTATTATACAGATATTATTAAGTTTCATATTGTCTTGCATTTCTCTTAATCCCTCTTCATTTTTTCGGAGCCTCTTTTCCTTTTCTTGTTCTTTCTGGATGTTTTTTTCTACTTTGTCCTCCAATTCGCTGATCCGATCTTCTGCTTCATCAATCCTGCTTTTCATTCCTTCTACTGTGTTCTTCAGTTCAGAAATTGTATTCTTCATTTCCTCTTGGCCTTTGTTGATAGTTTCTATTTCCTTTTTTATGTTGATATAGTTTGCAGTGAGCTCAGTGTAGCTTCCCTCTAGTTTCTGGAAGCTCATTGTGAGCTCGTTGAACTTCCTTATAATCATTGTTTTGAACTCAATATCTGATAGTTGAGTTGCCTGTATTTCATTTAGCATTCCTTCTGAGGCTTCCTCCTTTCCCTTCATTTGTGGATTGTTTCTTTGTCTTCTCATTGTTTTTGAGACTCTTCTTGTTAACCTCTGTTTCTTAACTTGATCTGTTCTGGTTCCTTGTGTTTATGGTGTGATCTTCTGTGGTAGAATACCTGTGAGGATCAGTGGTGTAGTCTCTTTTGGATGTCCTGGTGTTCACAGCTTCCTCCTCCTCTTTATTTGTCTCCTTGCCTGGATATCTAGTCCCTCTTCTTTCCCATTGTGGTGGTGCATGGTCACGGAACATTCCTTTCGATTATTTGATCAGGAGCTTCCTCTTGCCCCTCCCATCTCCAGTCCGGTGAAGGATGAAGCGTCTGTAGTGGCCCTGCCTCCAGCAGCGGCACCCGCAGTGGCTGCGGTGGCGGTGGCCAGAACTGGGGTGGTGAGGAGCGGTGGCGGTGGCAGCAGCGGTGGCTGAAGGAGCGGTAGCTGCTCCGGCTGCTTCCCTTACTCTTTCATGCAGCCAGGAAGTTTTTTGCTTCTGTCGTAATTTTACGTTTTGAAGGTAGAACTCTCTAAATGTATTTAGCATTTCTACATTTTCTTTTTTTAACTTTTTAAAAATTGTTGTTCAAGTACAGTTGTCTCCATTCCCCACCACCACCACTACCGACCCCCCAACCCCAGCTATCTCTACTTCCCATCCTTGTCCCTATTCCCCTTTGGTTTTGTTCATGTGTCCTTTATAGATGTTCCTGAAAATCCTTCCTCCTTTTCCTCCCATTTTCCCTTCCCACCTCCCCTCTTGTTACTGTCAGTGTGTTCTTAATTGCAATGTCTCCGGTTATATTTTCCTTGCTTATTTGTTTTGTTGATTAGGTTCCACTTATACCTGAGATCATACGGTATTTGTCTTTCACTGCCAGGCTTATTTCACTTAGCATAATGCTCTCCAGTTCCATCCATGCTGTAACGAAGTGTAGGAGCTCCTTCTTTCTTCTGTGTAGTATTCCACTGTGTAAATGTACCATAGTTTTTTATCCACTCATTTACCTGTGGGCACTTAGGTTGCTTCCAGCATTTGGCTATTGTAAACTGTGCTGCTGTGAACATTGGGGTGCACAGGTTCTTTTGGATTGGTGTTTCAGGGTTCTTAAGGTATAAAGAACTTACATGACTCCACTTGAAGAAGACAAACAATCCAATTTAAAAATGGGCAAAGGACTTGAACAGACACCTCTTTTAAAAAAAATATTTTATTGTTCAATTACAGTTGTCTGCATTTTCCCCCACCACTACCCCCCACCCCACCCAGCCAAACCCACCTCCCTCTCTTGCTTCCACTCTCCCCCTTGGTTTTGTTCATGTGTCCTTTGTAGCAGTTCCTGGAAACCCTTCCCCCATTATCCCCTCCCACCTCCCTTTGGGTTACTGTCAGATTGTTCTTAATTTCAATGTCTCTGGTTATATTTTGCTTACTTTTTCTTTTGTTGATTATTGAACAGACACTTCTCCAGGGAGGACATACAGAGGGCCCAGAGACATGTGAAAAGATGCTCAGCATCAGTAGGCATCAGAGAGATGAAAATTAAAACAATTTCTATGTTTTCTTAAGTATAATTTAAACCTTCTTGATATTTATGTGAAAGATTTAGAATTTTTCAATTCTAACAGTGTTAATTTGAAAGGACTCAAAAGATTCAACCTCTTTATTTTACCAGAAGAAAATTTTGGCTGGAGAGAGAATGGGGTCACACAGCTAGTAAATGGTAGAAACAATAGGTAAATGCAGACTTCCAAATTCCTGATCCAATTCTCTGTTTAGTATTCCTAGCTGCTTTTCTTGTGTTGATTTTGATGACTGAGACCACCAGCAGTCTGAAAACAAGTTTAGAGAATTCATATGAAGAGATAAGAGGATCATTTTTTTGAGTGTGTGTACTATTCTCCAAATGGCTTGGCTACTGATCTACTGTAACAGAGAGAAAACTTCTAGTTCTTCATAAAGGAGCACCATGATGTATCAGAGAAACCATGAGCACTGGAATCTAATAGAGCTGGATTCAAATTCTGTTTCTGCCAACTGTTAGCCAAATGATCTTAGGCAGTTCATAAAACCTCCATATGCCTTTGAGTTCTCATCTGCAGAATAGCCATTACAATAATAATGACATAGAGATAAGAATTAACTGATAATTATAAGCATGTAAGCTACATGCTACATACTAACAAAAGTCTCAACAGTATTGACAATAATAATAATAATGATAACAACAACAACAATAATGATAACAACCACTAACTTTTATCGAGTGCTTACAATGTGCCAAAACTCTTTCCTTGACATTTTTTAAAAGAAAATGCATTTTTGCAGGTTTTATTTTTATTTATTTATTTATTTATTTATTTTTAGAGAGGGAAGGGAGGGAGAAAGAGAGAGAGAGAAACATCAATGTGCGGTTGCTGGGGGCCATGGCCTGCAACCCAGGCATGTGCCGTGACTGGGAATGAAACCTGCGATGCTTTGGTTCGCAGCCTGCGCTCAATCCACTGAGCTACACCAGCCAGGGCTCTCCTTGCCATTTTTTTTTTTAAAGAAAACATTCCTTAATCTTCCTTACCAGAGTACATAAGAAGAATGAAATTAAGGGAGGGTTGGTGTTTTGAAGTGATACTCATGGGCAGAGACAATATCTTCTTCACAACTCAGTGACAATTCGCTTTAAGGGAGGGAATTAAAAAGCTAAAACTACTCTGTAAAAAAAATTCTTTTCAGAATATCAAACAATTAGCTTATAGACCTTGAGGACATTAGAAAATCTATTAATAAGGAAGGTTTTTTTTGTTTTTGTTTTTGGTGTTGTGTTGATTAGCACAGAGGGTTTCAATGTGCCTTGAGGTCTATATAAGGTCTTTAAAAAAATTCCTAACAAAATTGTAGGAATTGATAATCTTTAAATTAAAACAAAATTTTGATGGCATATGATGAGTAAATAAATCTCTCATTGACAAATAGCTTCTGAAGGGAGGTAGGCATAGGCAAAAAAATTCTTTTTATCAGAAATTATTTAGAAGAAAAAACATGAAAATTAAATTACACTGGGTTGCAAGTCAGAAGGGAAAACATATTTCATTTTCAATAGTTTTTGATAAACTTGTCTGGCAGAGTCACAGAGTTTCATAATTACTCTACTTTAAACTTTAGCTAAAGATGCTCAAGATAGCTTTTAGTATTATTGAAAGGTTAATATTATTTCTATAGAAAAATAAGCTTTCAGTTATACGTAACTAGATATTAAATGTAAAAATGACATCACCTTTGCCCACAACTACATGATAAAGATGGCACTTTTACCCTTAATCAGTTTTATGTGGTTGTCAGTTGTAACACTATTATTTATTTTATTTTTTTAAAATATATTTTATTGATTATGCTATTACAGTTGTCCCATTTCCCCCCTTCATTCCCCTCCACCCTGCACACTCCCTCCTACCCACATTCCCCCACTTTAGTTCAAGTCCATGTGTCATACGTTCTTTAGCTTATGCATTTCCCATACTATTCTTGCCTTACCCCTGTCTATTTTCTACCTACCACTCCACCTTTATTCTCTGTACCTTTTCCCCCTCTCTCCTCCTCCCACTCCCCTATTGATAACCCTCCATGTGATCTCCATTTCTGTGGTTCTGTTCCTGTTCTAGTTGTTTGCTTAGTTTGCTTTTGTTTTTGTTTTAGGCATGGTTGTTAATAATTGTGAGTTTGCTGTCATTTTACTGTACGTGTTTTTTATCTTCCTTTTCTTAGGTAAGTTCCTTTAACATTTCATAAAATAAGGGCTTGGTGATGATGAACTCCTTTAACTTGACCTTATCTGGGAAGCACTTTATCTGCCATTCCATTCTAAATGAAAGCTTTGCTGGATAGAGCATTCTTGGATGTAGGTCTTTGCCTTTCATGATTTGGAATACTGCTTTCCACATCCTTCTTGCCTGTAAGGTCTCTTTTGAGAAATCAGCTGACAGTCATATGGGCACTCTTTGGTAGATAACTCTCTCCTTTTGTCTTGCTGCTTTTAAGTTTCTCTCCTTATCTGTAGTCTTGGCTAATGTAATTACGATGTGCCTTGGTGTGTTCCTCCTTGGGTTCAAATTCTTTGGGACTCTCTGAGCTTCCTGGACTTCCTGGAAGTCTATTTCCTTTGCCAGATTGGGGAAGTTCTCCTTTATTATTTGTTCACATAACTTTTCTACTTGTTGCTCTTCCTCTTCTCTTTCTGGTACCCCTATAATTTGGATGTTGGAACATTTCAAGATGTCCTGGAGGTTCCTAAGTCTCCTCATTCTTTTAAATTCTTATTTCTTCATTCTTTTATGTTGGTTGTTTCTTTGTACCTTCTGGTCCACTTTATTGATATGAGTCCCAGTTTTCTTCCCATCACTATTGGTTCCCTGTGCATTTTTCTTCATTTCACTTGGTATAGTCTTCATTTTTTCATCTAATTTGTGAACAAATTCAACCAATTCTCTGAGCATTCTGATCACCAGTGCTTTGAACTGTGCATCTGACAGGCTGGCTATCTCTTCATTGCTCAGTTGTATTTGCTCTGGAGCTTTGGTGTGTTCTTCCATTTGGACCACTTTTTTTTGGTTTTGTAACACCTGTTACATATGAGAGGCATAGCCTTGGGTGTTCACCAGGGCGGGTCAACCCAGTTGCTGGGTTGTGACACTGTATGTGGGGGCGGGGTCCGAGAGGGAACAATGGCGCCCACTCCACTCTCCATCAGATTTCAGTCCCTTCCTTCACTTCCCCCAAGCAAATTGGGCCTTTCTGGTGCTGATTCCCATGTGGGTGGGCTTGTGTATGTTCTAGGACCCTGTGGGTCTCTCTAATGAACTCTCCCATGAGGCTGGAAGTATCTCCCTGTGCCTCAACCCCCACAGGTGTCCCCAATCTGTGCCTTGAGGCTTTATTTCCCTAAGCTGGGACCCTGGGTTGTGCGGTCTGTCTTGCTCCCCAGACTCACCTGGTTTATCTGCGTGCAAATGTGTGACCACCCGGTCAGCCAGCTGCCTTGCACACTGTGCCTTGCTTCACAATTGCCACCTTGCTGGGTATACCCATTGCCACCCCGTGCCCGGGGTCTGCCAACCACCACCTGCACACCCAGGGTCCACCTGCTTTCTTGTTGCACGCTCAGTGCCACTGTTTTTTGTGCCTCAACCCCTCTTCCAGCAACCGCCCAACTCCACCCTGCCTACCAGTCTGGATGAATGTGTCTATTTTAACTCCTTTGTTGTTGGACTTCCATACAGTTCAATTTTCTGTAAGTTCTGGTTGTTATTTTGTTTTTAAATTGTTGTCCTTATTTTGGTTGTGCAAGGAGGCACAGTATGTGTACCTATGCCTTCATCTTGGCTGGAAGTCCAGTTGTAACACTTTTAATAATGACACTTTTACACAAGCAATAGGTTAGACTCTTCATACTCTGGATTTGCCATAATGAAACATTATTTTTTTCCACAAATGTGTTTCTCTGTTCTCAGTATTTTGAGTTGTGTTCATTGGCTGCCTAATGACATTATTGTTGGGGACCACTGTTGGAGACCACCCTGCCTGGTCTCAGGAAGCTGTGTTCCCCTGTGACTTAGGCTGACCTCCGGATCAGGAGCCACTAAGGAGACAAAACTTATTCCCCTGGCATGAATGCTACCTGTTCTGTGCCTGGCCTTTAATGCTAGATCAGTTGCCAATGATGGGTAACAATTCTCTAGGATAGGGAATGGACCTAAGACAGGTGCTGATCTCATAAAGGCCTCTGTGGAATAAGTCTCATGAGACTTTGGAAATAAATGAAGGGGCTGTGGAAAGGAAGGGGTGATTGGCATCTACCCCTGCCCCTCTTAGACTGAGTCTTTGTACTCAGATGTAAGAAATCCTAGTCTCCTTGCTGCCTCTGTCTCCAGCCCTTAGCAAACAGCCTAAGGGGCAGCTCAGACCGGAGATGGTGGACCCCCAGGGTAATCAGGCCTGGGACAAAGAATATGCAAGATCCTGTGAGATCTGTTTGTTAGAGGATGTTATTAACTTAGAATTTGAAGGCACAGTCAGGAAACCTTTGAAACCTGTAGTCTTTTCACATGATAAAACTCCAATCTCTGTCCGGAATCACAACAGAAACTCTGTTAGCATCCTTGTAAGATACGTGTTCCCTTTGATCCCTTCTGCCAAACTGTCAATCCACAAACTGTGTCTACTTTCTCAATAAAAACCTACTGGGACAAAGGAAGGGGCTCTTCCCCCAGGGGATTTAGCCCAAAGCGGCTCACCCACTTGGAGAGTTGCAGCTCTGTCCTTAACTTCCAATCAGAAAACTGTTTTTGTGCATGATTATTTCTCATGTTTCAACAAGCCGTTCGCAGTGTATGCTAAGTGTGTCCATACCTGGCTGATAGAGCTGGGTTCTGCACGCTTCTGTGTGTTTTTGCATGTCTATAGCTGGCCAGAAAATAGAGCCAGGTTCTGCACACTTCAGGTTTTTATGGGTGTCCATAGCTGGCCAGAAGAGCTGGGTTCTGTACACTACAGTTTATGCATGTCCACAGCCGGCCGGAAGAGCCAGGTTCTGCATGCTTCAGTCAGACAGCCGGGTGTTTAAGCAAGGTTTAAAAATTGCTACACATTATCAGAGACTGATGAACCTTTGTGAAAGAAAGATGCAAACTGTGAAAGAAATCCTGTGAAGTTGATGGTGGTGGTGTCCTCATTAAATCATTTCTGCACTATAATTTTTCAGTCTTGATTATCAGCAACCAAAATGTCCTATACACATGTCACTGAAACTAGTCATTGTGTGGTGGTATTCACTACATGGAGGAGGTACAGTATTGACACTGGGGTTTATCATTCAGTAAAAAATGATTGAGGGGTAAGGCTATTATATCTGTTGTCTATTACTATAAGTATGCTGTGTAATAACCCCTCCTCAAAATTAGAGTAATACAACAATGAACATTTATTTAACCTATGAGTCTGAGAATTGGCTGAACTGTCTCTCTGGTTTTGACTGGGATTGCTCAAGATTGTGGAAATGGACTGGCGTTTTGCTAATGTAGCCTGGTCACAGCAGAGGTGACCGATGAGTTGGCTCTTCTGTCGTCCTTCAATGGGCTGGTCTGAGCATGTTTCCAGAGGAGAGACAAAGGGGCAGGGGCAAGGCAAGCCTAACCACAGAAGCACTTCTCAGGCCTCTGTTTGTAAGGTTTACTAATATCTCATTAACCAAAACATGTCACATAAGAGGACAAAGACCATGATGGTGGGAAGGATAAAAAACAAGGACCTATTTTAATTCAATCAATCTACCACATCCACCTGTCTCCTGAAAAATTATTTGGAGCTACTATACACTGAAATCACAGCAAATTGATTTTGCGAATGTGGGCTATAGATTCAGCAGATACAGATTTGATTCCCAACTCTAATATTACTAGCTTTGTGATCTTGGGAAAATTACTTAAGACCACTGGACTGCATTTTCCTAATCTGTAAAATAGGGACAGTACTAGTACATATATCATAATGCTGTTGAGAAGATCAGTGAGATAATATGTATAAATATTCTGATATAACATTTATCAATATTATATATGAGACACTATTCTAAATACTTCATATATTTATGTTAACTTATTTAATCCTCACAACTCTATATGATACCTACTGTTATTATTCCTTGTTTTCAGTAAAAGATATGAGGGCCAGAGAGGTTTAGAATTTTTCATTTAGTTACATCTAGTAAGTGGCAGAGCTGGGATTTGAAACCTAGGCAGTCTACTTCTAGAGTCTGTATTGTGAACCATTATCTGATGCTAGTCTTAGCATAATGTCCAGTAGAAAATTAGCATGTAAAACATGTAAGTAATTATTAATACTATGAAGTTATTATTAACTCATATCATTTGATGTATGCCACATGGTTTAAAGTAAAAGAGGACTGCCTGTCAATTCACCTTCCATAATGTGGAGTTGGGCTTTTCAAACACATTCCCTCTCCAGAAGAATTCAGGTTGACCTTTTGAGAAACTATGATACCATTTCAAAGGCAAAGACATCTTAAGCTTTTTAAGGTAATATCTCTGCATGACAAGAATGAATCTTAATAAATGACAGCTTATTGACAGCTTTCTACAAAGTTGGAAGAGTGACTGCCATTGATGAAGACTACCCACCAAATTGTGTTACTTACAAAATAATCAGTGGAGACATTAAAGTCATACAAATATTCTGGATCCACCCTCTCTCCGGAATGATTGAGCTCACCACACAGCCAGACTATGAGAATGTGAAGCAGTATAACCTCACAGTGGAAGGTGTGGACTGTGACAGATTTCACCCTCGCACAGCGGTGACCATGGTAAGTAGAGAGCCTCAGGTTTTGATGTGATAAAGATACTCTATTAAGTTCTAATTTATTAAAATTGAAATGGCCAAACAATAACAATGAAACATGGTCAAATAATAACAGTAATTCTCATGAGATTAAAAACATTGTAGTAATTGTAAATATGCATCTAGCATTTGTCATTTGCAAGCTCTTATTCTTGGTACATTTCATATGTTGATGTAGTTAATCTTCTCATTAAGTCTTCATGGAAAGCAATATTATTATCATTTCCACCTATAGGTGAGAAAATTCAGGCAAAGAGTTTAGGGAAATTAACTGAAGTTAGAGTTTGTAGAGCTGGACTCAAACCCTGGATGCTTCTCATTGGGAGGTAATGTTTTCAACAAAGGTAGTTAAATAAGGTACATTATTTTGGCATCATTGTGGGGGAAGTGGGTGTGGGCCTTAAATTATTTTAGGAACTCTTGAAAGATATCAAGAGTGAATACTGCTGTGTTGATAATGTGGTATGTGTTATGAATGACTATAAGGGTTTGTCATTGGAGAAAAGATAGAAATAGGATTAAAGAATTTTAAGATTCTCCACCTGGCCTATGATTCATTATGCAATTCCTTTTATTGCACAGAACCCCCTGCCTTGCTGCTTATGGGGTGATTAAGATTCCTGAGTGTGTTATTGTGAGGAAAACATCAGGTCCATTCACACCAGCAGTTAGAACGAATTTCACAGGGGCTGAACTACAGTCATGTTGACAAGATTTTATGTCTTGGTTGTCACAGGAAAATACCTGTGAGAGGGATCTCCATAGTAAGGTATCTGTGGCAGTTTTTCTTATAAGCATTTATGATCTCCCAAAATAGTATAGGATAATAGCACTTACAATTATTAACTTATTACAAATTAGAAGTGAGGGAAAGCAAATAAAAAAGTGACTTTTTGTGACACTGTTTTTATAAAAATAATTTATATTTTGGCTAAAGACAGAGAAGAAACATATTTATTCCTTCTTTTTTAAAAAAATTATATTTTTATTGGGGCATCTGGCTAAGATGGAGATGTTGGATACACTTTGCCTCCTCACATAACCAAAAGAAAGACAACAAATAAATTAAAAAACAAAAAACAACCACAACTGCCAGAAAATTGAACTGGATGGAAGTCCGACAACCAAGGAGTTAAAGAAGAAATATTCACCCAGACTGATAGGAAGGGTTGAGATGGGCAGCCGGGGTGGAGAGAACATATTGCAAGGCAGCAGCTGGCAGACTGGAGCAGGGAAGGCAGTAGCTCGGGGATCCTGTGGTCCCACATTCATGGGCAGATAAACCAGGAAGAACAACTGGGGAGCAAGACAGACTGCACAAACCAGGGTTCTAGGATGGGAAAAGAAAGTCCCAAAACCTCTGACTGCAAAAACTTGTGAGAATTGTAGTGGCAGGAGAAACTTTTAGCCTCACAGGAGAATCTATTGTAGAGATCCACAGGATCCTAGAATGTAAAGAAACCCACTCACCGGGAATCAGCACCAGAAGGGTCCAATTTGCTTGTGGGAAGCAGGGGAAGTGACTGAAAGCCTGCCCAGAACTGAGCAAGCAGCATTGTTTCTTCTCAGACCTCTCCAACACATACAGTGCTACAATGCAGCAATGTGGGTTGCCCCACCCTGGAAAATACCTAAGGCTCTGCCCCTTACTATGTAATAAGCTCACCAAGACAAAAAAATATGGTCCAAATGAAAGAACAGATCAAAGCTCCACATATAGAACTAAGCCATAAAGAATAGCCAATCTATCAGATGCAGAGGTCAAAACACTGATAATCAGGATGCTCACAGAAATTAAGTATGGTGGCAAAATAGAGGAAGAAGTGAAGGCTATGCAAAGTGAAATAAAGCTACGTATACAGGGAACCAACACTGAAGGCAAGGAAACCAGGACTCAGATCAACATTCTGGAGCAGAAGGAAGAAGTAAACATTCAACCAGAACAGAATGAAGAAACAAGAATTCAAAAAAATGTGGAGAGGCTTAGGAATCTCTGGGACAACTTTAAACAGTCTAACATCTGAATCATAGGAGTGCCAGAAGGAGAAGAGAAAAAGCAAGAAATGGAAAACTTATTTGAAACCATAATGAAGGAGAACTTTCCCAATCTGGCAAAAGAAATAGACTTCCAGGAAGTCCAGGAAGCTCAGAGGGTCCCAAAGAAGTTGGACCCAAGGAAGCACACAGCAAGGCACATCATAATTACAATACCCAAGACTAGAGAGAAAGAGATTCTGAAAAGCAGCAAGAGAAAAGGAGAGAGTTACCTCCAAAGGAGTTCCCATAAGACTATCAGCTGATTTCTCAAAAGAAACCTTGCAGGTAAGAAGAGGCTGGAAAGAAGTATTCCAAGTCATGAAAGGTAAGGTCCTACATCCAAGATTACTCTATCCAGCAAAGCTATCACTTAGAATGGAAGGACAGATAAAGTGCTTCCCAGATAAGGTCAAGTCAAATTCGTTCATTATCACTAAGGCCTTATTATATGGAATGTTAAAGGGACTCATCTAAGAAATTGAAGATCAAAAATTATGAACAATAAAATGACAACAAACTCACAACTATCAACAACCAAGCCTAAAAAACAGAACAAAAACAAACTAAGCAAACAACTAGAGCAGGAACAGAACCATAGAAATGGAGACCACATGGAGGGTTATCATTGGGGAGGGGGAGGACGGATAATGGGAGAAAAGATACAGGGAATAAGAAGCATAAATAGTAGGCAGAAAATAGACAGGGGGAGGTTAAGAATAGTGTAAAATATGGAGAAACTGAAGAACTTATATGTATGACCCATGGACATGAACTGAGGGTGGAGGGAGTGCTCGTGGGAGGGGAGGTGTAGGGCAGAGGGGAATAAAGGGGAGAAAAAAAATTGGACAACAGTAATAGTTTAATCAACACAATATATTAAAAACTGAATTTTATAGATTATGCTATTATAGCTGTCCCAATTTTTTCCCTTTTCCCCCCCTGCACCCAGCATCTCAACTTGCTCAGGCAATCCCCACACCATTGTTCATGTCCATGGGTTATGCATTTAAGTTCCTTGGCTACTTCATTTCCTATACTGTACTTTGCATCCCCATGGCTGTTCTGTAACTACCTATTTGTACTTCTTAATTGCCTCACCTCTTCCCCCACCACCCAACAACTCCCTCCTATCTGGCAACCATCAAAATGCTCTCTGTATCTTGATTCTGTCTCTCTTCTTCTTGCTTGCTTAGTTTGTTTTATAGGTTCAGTTGTTCATAAGTATGTGTTTTTTGCCATTTTATTGTTCATAGTTTTGATCTTTTTTTTTTTTAAATAAGTCCCTTTAACATTTCATAAATAACATTTTGGTGATGATGAACTCCTTTAGATTTTTCTAGTCTGGGAAGCTCTTTGTCTGCCATTTGATTCTGAATGATAGCTTTGCTGGGTAAAGAAATCTTCACTGTAGGTCCCTGCTTTTCATGACTTTGAATATTCCTTGTCAATTGCTTCTAGCCTGCAAAGTTTCTTTTGAGAAATCAGCTGACAGTCTCATGAGAACTCCCCTATAGGTAACTAACTTCTTTTCTCTTGCAGCTTTTAAGATTCTCTTTATCTTTAACTTTTGGCATTTTAATTATCATGTGTCTTGGAGTGGGCCCTTAGCATCATCTTGTTTGGGACTCTCTGTTCTTCCTGGACTTGCATGTTTCACCATGTTAGAAAAGTTTTCTTTTATTATATTTTCACATAGGTTTCCAATTTCTTGCTCTTTCTCTTCTCCATCTGGCACCACTATGATATAATGTTGAAATGCTCGAAGTTGTCCCAGAAGCTCCTTGCACTACCTTTGTGTTTTTTGGATTATTTTCTCTTATTGTTTTTCTGATTGATTGTTTTTTTGGTTTCTTATGTTCCAAATCATTGATTTGATTTTCAGCTTCATCCATCCTACTCTTGTTTCCCTGTAAATTGTTCTTTATTTCAATTAATGTATCCTTTGTTTCTGACTGGGTCTTTTTTTATGCTGTTGAGGTCCTCATTAAGTTCCTTGAACATCCTTATAACCAGTGTTTTGAACTCTGCACCTAGTAGATTGCTCATCTCCATTTCATTTAGCTCTTTTTCTGGAGTTTTGATCTGTTCTTTCATTTGGGCCATGTTCCTTTATCACTCACCATGTCAGACTTCCTATATTTGTTGCTATGTATTAGGTAGAGGTGCCATGACTCCCTGTCTTGATAATGTGGCTTAATGTAGTAGGTATCCTGTGAAGTCCAGTGGCACAGCCTCCCCTATTATTCATACTGAGTACTTGAGATGTGTCCTTTCTGTGGGCTGAGTACATCCTCCTCTTGTAGTTGAGCCTTTATTGCTGTTGGCTGGTTAATGTGAGGCATTTATCCAGGCTAGTGAGCTGCAAGAACTGGTTGTGACCACCTACCACTAAACTCCATCCTCCATGGAGGAACCGCTGTGCAGGGGCAGGATGGTAGTGCTCTGACAGGGTCTCTAGCTGTTCACTAGGTGCTCAGTGCTGTAGGCCAAGGTTAGCTTCCACCTACATTCTGTCTGAGGCCACCCTTCATGACCTATAAAGCAATCTGAGATGGCTGCTATTTATACTGGGCTTGTAGGTTCCCAGGTGAAACCAACTCCCTTTCTGGGAGTTCCCAGGAAGCTGGAACTCCTTGCTTTTGAGATATCCCTCCTGAATTTGTGAAACTGGGCTGAAGCTGTGAAACCAGGCTGGCTGCTGCTAGTGTCAGGCCTGGGACCACTTACCAAATTGTATGCAGTCTGGGGGCTCACTAAGCCTGACTGTTGCTTGTTTGAGAGGATTCAGGAAGTTTTATGAAGCATGAGCCAAGATCAGCCACTCATATGGAAAAGCCACTGTTAACAACTTAGGTAGGCCCATAAACTGGTTGCTACAGAGTCTCAGGGGATCTCCTGGCAGGGAAAACTGTGTTGGCCAGGTTGATAGGGTCTCAGAGATTGCACCCATCTGCCAGCTCTGTGGCTTTTTTGGGGAGGGTTCAGAAAAGGGATTATGGCCTCTGCCCACCATTCTGTCTGGGCGAAAGCTGTCCTCCAGCACTCGCCTTGATGTGAGACACTTTAGTTTTTCCTTGTACGCCACTGGGGCTTTTCAAGCTCCTACCCCAGTGTTGGAGCTATGAGGGACTGAGTCTGAATAAGTCTGTGTGTGGGTTCTTTAAGAGGAACTGATTGGGACTGTAGAAGTTTCTTTCACCTACTCAATCCCCACTGGTTTTTGCAGCCGGAAATTATAGGGACTTATCTTCCTGGCACTGGAACCCTTGGCTGGGAGGCCTGGTGTGAGGCTGGGACTCCTTGCTTTTGAGATACCCCTCATGAATTTGTATCTACCACACATGGATGTAAGACCCACCCACTCTGCATCTTCACTCCTCCTACTAGTCTGGAAGGATGTGATTTCTTTAATTGTAGTTGTCGGACTTTCATTCTATTTCTGATGTTTCTGAGTGATGTTTGTTCCATAGTTTAGTTGTAATTTTGATGTGGTTGTGCAAGGAGGCAAGCTGTATTTTCTTATGCTGCCACCTTGACCAGAAGTCCCCTTCTTTTCTCTTAATTATGTTTTCTGAAAAATTGAGGTACAATTGACATATTATATTAGTTTCAGTTGTACAATATAATGATTTGACATTTGTATAAATGTGAAATGGTCAGCACAATAAGTTTGGTTAACATCTCTCACCTTACATAGTTACAAAATTTCCTTCTTTCTTTTAACAAATATTTATTGAATGTTTACTCTGTGTACAACATCCTGGGTTATAAGAAAGTGTGACACCATATATGTCTTTAAGGAGTTTAAAAATTTTAACATAGAGAATTTAAACAGGATATAGAAAGTAAATTGATGATATAGATAAGTGTGACTTTTAAGTTCTGAGAAGGGAGATAGGACTTTAGACTCCAAAGTTTAGAAATCCATCATCATCTTTGTTGTCACCGTCACCATCAATATCATCTACCCTTTACTGAGAATCCAAAAAAGCCAATTACTATGTCTCATTTATTCTTCAATCTCATCCCATGAGGTAGGTATTGCTACTTCTTTTTACAGATGGAAAATTTTTCACTTTCAAGGCTAAGAAATTAAGTAACTTATCCAAGTTTACCCAGCTCCAATGAAGTATTGTAGAAGGATTAACTCTGAGTACTAAATCACTATCATATACACTAAATTATTTCTGCAATCCATCAACAACGTAAAATAAAATGTTTCTACATTCAAAATATATCCTCAATTCTTCCATTCTCACCCATCCACAGCTAGCACCCTGATTGTGCCACCATCATGCAGTACCTGGGCTTGGGAAGCAGCCTCCTAACTAGAATCTCCACTTCCACACATGACCTTTGCAATCTACTCTTCACACAGTAGCCAGAGTGAGCTTTTAAAAAGACATCACCGTCTTCCTCAAAGCTCTCAAGTGGTTTCCCATCACACTTAACATGAGTTCCAATGTCATTTCTAAGGTCTCTTCAGCCTCGGCTGCCTCTTTGTCTTCAGCTCTAACTCTCTCCCCCTTACTTCAGTACAGCCACGTGAACTTCTTGCTGTTGTTTCAACACACTAAGAGTGCCCGCACCTCAGAGCCTTTGTCCCAGGCTGTGATGCTTGCCATCCAGATAGCCACATGACTAGTCTCACTTTAATTACATTTCTACACAAAGGAAACGTGCTCACAAGGTCTTTTTCTGTTGTGTGTGATGGTGAAATTTTTTTAAAGATTTTATTTATTTATTTTTAGAGAAGGAAAGAAAGAGAAAGAAATATCAATGTGCAAGAAAAACATTGATTGGTTGCCTGTCACATGACCCCAACTGGGGATCTGGCCTGCAAGTCAGGCATGTCTCCTGACCAAAGATCAAACTGAAAATCTTTTGTTTTGTAGTCCAGCACTCAATCCGCTGAGCAACACCAGCCAGAGCTGATGGAATTTTGAATCAACCTATGTGGTAATCATTAGGATAATGAATTAGTAAAATAAGGTAGATGTTAGTGATTTTCAAACCTTGCTTAAAACACCCAGCTGTCTGACTGAAGCGATTTTTAAACCTCGCTTAAAACACACTGCGAACGGCTTGTTGAAACATGAGAAGTCATCATGCATAGAAACAGTTTTCTGTAGGGAAGTCAGGAAGGGAGAAAACCCTCTCCAAGTCGGAGGGCGCCTGGCTAGCCCCCTCGTGGGGAGAGCCCCGTTCCTTTGTCCCAGTGGGTTTTATTCGTGAATACCAATACAGTTTGCAAATTACAAGTAGTTAGCTTTTGAAAGGTACTAGCAGATTTCCTACTGGGATGCTAAGCCAGAGATTTTGGGATTTTATCATTTAAAAAGACTACAGGACTTAAAGCTTAGATTTGTTTCCTGCCTGTGACTTCATATTCTAATTAAAGAGCATCCTCCAGCAAGCAGATCTCACAGGGTCTTTGCATATTCTTTGTCCCAGGCCTGATTACCCTGGGGGTCTGCCGTCTCTGGTCTCAGCTGCCCCTATGGCTGACTGCTAAGCCCCAAGGAAGGGCTGGAGACAGAGGCAGCAAGGAGACTTGGATTTCTCATATCTAAGTACAAAGACTCAGGCTAAGAGGGGGCAGGGGTAGATGATCACCCCTTCCTTTCCACAGCCCCTTCATTTATTTCCACAGTCTCGTGAGACTTATTCCACAGAGGCCTTTATGAGATCAGCTCCTGGCTTAGGTCGCTTCTCCCTGAGAAGTCTTACCCGTCATTGGCAACTGATCTAGCATTTAAAGGCCAGGCACAGAACAGGTAGCGTTCATGCCAGGGGAATAAGTTTTGTCTCCTTAGTGGCTCCTGATCTGGAGGTCTCTCACTCAGCCTAAGTCACAGGGGCTCACAGCTTCCTGAGACCAGGCAGGGCACCCCTCAACAGGTAGATGCATATGATTGGATAATAAGAATCAAGAAGAATTAGAAAACTGGTTCTCCAAACAGCAACATGGAAAAAGCAAGAAAATATGGTGCTTTGTGAGAAAAGTAGTAAATAGCACAATATCACTGATGCAAATTAAAACCACATGACCAAATACTACATAATCTATGAGGATATATACTTGCTGAAGGGCATATACCAAATATAGGGGAGGAGGAAGGAAATAGTGGAGTGAGTCAAAAAAGAAATGCCTTCTCTGAACACTGTATTAAAACACTTCCATTGCTATTCTCTATCTCCTTAACCTACAGAGTGTCAATTTCTATATTGCATTGCCTAATATATTTATTTGCTAATTTGTTTATTGCTTTGCCTCCTTTTTAAGAATATAAATTGTATCAGGGCAGGCTGTTTGTTTGGTTTACCAGAGGACCTTTTGTGTCTAGGTCACTGTTTAGCACATAGTGTAACTGTTAAATAAATATACACAAATGGATGAATTTATGCCCCAACCATTCTAAGAAGGGAAAAATCGAGATCTCTTTTTTACAAATGAGAAAAACAAGGTTAAATCATTTGTACCAAATAAAGGATCTGGCAAGGTGAAGGGCCAAAGTTTTTTTTTTTTATTGATCCATTTATTTGTATTGTTCAAGTGTATTGGTCTCCATTTTCCTCCTACCACTCCCCCTACTCCCTCCACCCCAGCCATCCCCACTTCCCACCCTTGATCCTACCCCTTTTTGGTTTTGTCCATGTGGCTTGTATACATATTCCTGAAAGCCCTTCCCTCTTTTCCCCCCATTACCCACTCCCACCTCACCTCTGGTTACTGTCAATTTTAATACATGTTTTTGATTTCAATCCCTGTGCTGTTTTCATTTATCACAGTAGTCTCCCTAAAATCATATGAAAACACCTCACATATTGAATAGAACAAATAGAAATATTCAATATATAGAAATAGCATTGAAGAATGGATTATTCCTCAAGAATTTGCTGTGTTTTTAAAACATGAAAGACGCTGTTAAAAGGTAATACTTGCAAATATGAGCACACCAGGGATTCTTCTGCAAATGTTGTTGAGAAAGTTAGTACTCATTTAATACGGGGGCAGATAACTTTTATAAGCTGGCTGTCATTCAGTTACTGACATTTAAAAGTCTTCAATATGCTCTGGGTAGTGTGGCTGAGTGGATTGAGTGCTGGCCTGGGAAGCAAAGGGCTGAAGTTTTGATTCCCAGTCATGGCACATGCCTGGATTGTGGACCAGATGCCCAGTAGTGGGCTTGTGAGAGGCAACCATACATTGATGTTTCTCTCCCTCGCTTTCTCCTTCCCTTCCCCTCTCTCTAAAAATAAATAAATTATTTTTAAAAATCCTTGATATTTTAATCTTTTTCAATATAAATCACAGTTGAGAAAAGGTTGATAACAACCCCTGATTAAGTATCTGACAAGCATACTTGGAAATAATCATTTTGATACCAAAAAATATACTGTGCTTGATTGAAAAATGTGTTGTGCAGGGGAGGCCCCTAAATTTTGAAAGGTGAAGGAAAGAAACTTGGGCCAGATTTGTCATTAAGCATAGATATTTAAATTTAAAGAATTCTCACCCAAGGATAAGTTTATTAATTTTAGAGAGAGAGTATGAGAGAGAGGGAGAGAAAGAGGGAGACAGAGATAAAGATAGAGATAGAGATAGAGAGAGAGACAAACATGGATGTGAGAGAGAAACATCAATAGGCACCTCCCATACTGTGTTCTGACTAGGGACCAAACCCACAACATTTTGTCTTATGGGACGATACTCAACTGAGCCACCTCACCAGGGGAAGCACAGATATTTAAAAATTTCAAGGTATTACTATTTTTAGAAGCATCATTCTTCAGCTTTCCTTTTCTTGTCATTTCTGTAATTTGTGAGTTTTCCTTCAACATGTTCTTCTAATGAGCCCAAAGCCCTCCCTAATGACCACACAGGGTCATTATTACTCCTGGGTCAAATGACACAGTTGACCCAGGAGTAATAAGCCAACTTATTGACTTATTATTGACAGCTACAACACAAATCTGCAGGAATTTCTTCAAACTCAAAATTCCATACTTTTAAGTGAATAATTCTAAATGACCTATTTCTACCCAGATGCTTATTTCTAATTTTCTGTGTAAATAGTCACAAGACATGGATGTGATATTTCTTTCTCCTTCATTGCTGACAGGTCACTGTTGACATCGAAGATGAGAATGATGAAGCACCTGTTTGCATACCCTCTCTATATAAGGCAGTCATTTTGGACAATGTTGTTGCTGGGACAAATGTCAATGGCTTCAAACTAAGCTGCCATGACAGAGATTCACAAGATTTTGAAATGCATTTTGAGATAGTTTCTGGTGAATAATCTTATTATTTCTTTTAATCATGAGCGTGTGTTAAATTGACATTAGTTATACCCTCTTCAAAGTGATATAAGCTTAGAAATAACTATGTTTATGAACATTAAGCTATTTCATATCTATGGCATTAAGATTCCTCAAGGAACCGTTTTCACTTCCACATACCAGTCTAATTCCTTCTGTGGAACTATCAGTAATTTCAGTGATACTTGACAATGAAGAGACTTTGGACCAGCAAGGGAGACAATGAAGGTTAAGTTACAATGAGCTAAGTCTGCTGTCCTTGGTGCTGACTGAAAAGAGCTGCCATATTTCATATGATAGTAATACAGGTTCTTTAGCATAGATGTTTTCAAACGTATTGTTGTTGGATTCACAAAGATCCATGTCAACTTTGCTCATTTTCTTGTGACATATGAAAGAAAATTATTGGAGACCAAATTTGTTCTAAAAGATATGTGTACTGCAGTGTACAAGACAGATATAGATCTTACATTCATGAACTCATTGTTCATTAAACTAGTACTAACATCAGCAATTATTAAATTACAAAGTATTAAAAGTTATGTTAAGGGAAATTACTGGGTATCATAAAACAGTATAACAAGGAGAAGTATAGCTAAGGTATGGACATCAGACCTGCTGTCATGTATCTGAAAGAATGGGAGCATGGACATCAGTAAATACCTTACTTAATTATAAGAATTAGTTAAATGTCTGCTTCTCTTGCTAGATGATAGGGGAGACTACGTTCATGTTGTTTACAATAGTGTATCCAAGACCACTGAGACTGGACTTGAAACTTAATGGGGGTTAAATAGATATTTGTGGCCCATTTGATATTGATCCAGACTAAGCTGAGGGTAGAAATAAAATTTCTCTGAGTGGGAGATAAAGGAAGAGGAAGAAATTAAGGCAAAATAATTGAATAATAGTCTGATGTTTGCTGACCTTATATGGAGATCAAACTCACTATATTAACCTATAAAGCAATTTTTTTCTAATTAGCTGCATTTATTGTTTGATTTCAATTTATTATGGACCTTTGTGTAGATGTAGGAATTTGAAGAACAATAGCAATTTTATTTATTTTCATGCATTGTGTTTCTAAAAGCTATGTATGGCAGTTTGAGATCTTTTAACATACCTCAAAATAATTATAATTTTAAAATTATCCTTTTTAAAGGAAATGAGAACCATCATTTTGGATTTGACCCAACTCGAGGTTCAAATACTCCAAAATTAATTGTGAAGAGTCCTTTTAACTTTGAATCTGGAGCTGAATTGCAGCGGCGGTACCATCTTGTGGTGCACATAACCGATGACAACCTGAAATACGGCAAAGCCACCAAGCCCAGGACAGGCACTGCTATTATAGATATTTATGTGATCAGGGCCAATGTGCCACCTCACCCAACCACCAGTCCTGAAGTAAAGAGTTATGGAATTTAATCTGGGTCTCTCTGTGGGAAATATTTTCTTGTAAATTTGAGTTTCATCTAGAGAGGCTAAAAGGTTGCTTAGGGTATCACCTTCACCTGTATGCTCACTCGCTCTCTACCCACCCACCCAGCAGGCCACATTTTAGAGTGTGCGTCTGTGACTATAAACTGTGAGTGTAAACTGTGGGTGAGAGAGAGTTTGTGATGATTGCAGGTAGAGCATAGTGGACGCCCAAGAAATTAATTATGTCTGAATGGTCTGAAAGCCCTGCCCACCAAAAAGGCCCACTAGTCAATGAGATCTACCAGTTACAAATCTCACAAATGGACACTTTTAAACATTGTACAGGATGTTTAAACATTGTAACAGGAGGGTGGCCATGTTATTTGTAGTAATGGGCACCTACCTGTGGCAGGCACTATACTACATGGCTTATGTTCATCATTTCATCTAATGTTGATCCAATCCTGTGAAGTTTAGCAGACCCTTTAGTGTTTTGTCATTTCAAAAGTAGATAAGCAAAGCCTCTACCGGACTCCACAATGGCCTCTGAGTCACTCAAGGATAAAGTATGTTCAGCAGACTGTGTGGTTAGTGTATTTTATAGTTTTCTATACTTTGAAAGAGAGTCATTTTTTTTTTACAATATGGATGGTAAATCTTTCCACCAGAATATTTGATTTTCAAGAACACACGGTTCTCTCAAGCTGCACAAAAGGATTTATCCTGTGTAGAGTAGATAAACCCTAAAAAACCTCAGATATCATCTAGTTCAACCCCTTGGTTTTACAGATGAGAAAACTGAAGTCAAGAGGAGAAATGTTTTTGTCCAAGTTCACAGAGCAATCACTGTATACAATTTAAGTCTTCAGATCCTTAAATTGGTGCCTCTCTAGGCTTGGGTGTTCCTTAGTACTATCTGTGGTATATACAAAAACTTGTATATCTGAAGATATACCCCACTGTCTGTATAGGACCATGGTTCTATGCTGATGCTGCTATTTGTAAACAGATATTGTCTGAAAATATAGGCTAAAACTCTGTTTGCTTTGAAATAATATTTCCCAGCAAAGAAAAGGCCTGACCATTGTGTATACAGCTGTCAACACATATACATCCAGTGATTGGTACATTCCTTTCATCTTCACTCTGATGGCAGTTTTCCTTGCCGGGTTGTTTTCCTGGGTATGTTTCCTGCTTTGGAGATATGGAAACACTATGAAACGCTGTCAGAAAATGGCCAAGGAAATCTCCAAGCCCAAACCCAAGTATGTGATTTTTTTCTTTTAAGCATCTGATGTTTATAAAGAGTTGAAATCAGTTGAGGTTTGGTGATTTTACCCTGAGGGCTTCTGCCTAAATACCTTTAAGGGGCACAGAGGAAAGTACTTGGGCTGGTCCCTTTCACCATAGCTCCAAACCTGCTCTATCTTTAAAAAACAGAAACAACATATCCTTGGCTTCTACCTTAGAACATCTGAAACAGGTTTCCTGTGAAAATAGATTTTAAATCAATCTGTGAGCAGACAAGCCAAACAACTCCCCATATTATTTTGAGCCAAGCAGTTCATGGGTGTGTGTTTGACAATCACCAGGGACTAGCCAAGAGACAGGTGATAAATCCAGGCTCCCTATCCACATTGTTCTGAATTTATATAAAGCTGGACAGAGGTCAAAGAAGTGAAAAAAATGCAGATGCTTTCATTGCCATCCAAAAATACTTCAGGGAGCATAAAATCATGGCTTCAAAAATAGAGTTGATTATGAATTTTTATTAACTAAGCAGAGATAATTTATGATTCAGTATTGGGAGGTGGCAATGGTTAATGAGATCAGTTTATTTACCATAAGAACATTTTTTTTAAAAAATGGAGATGAGAGAGATGTGATAATAGTCAGGAGCTGCAAAAATTGATTTTTGTTTTGCTATGTGGTGGCATAATGAAACTGATACTTTGTCAAATTTTCTTTTCATATAGGGGAATAAATTATATTGCAGGTAAGATGATTATTATGAATTGTGTGATTTCAAAAAGTCACTCATCAGACACCTACCATTTGCTTGTTTGTTTGTTTATTTATTTATTTATTGAACAGGAGGTACAAATCAAACAGAAAAGATTGTCATGGAAAACAGAAATAAAAAACTAGAGGTATTAACAGTAAGTACATTTTTATGATCCTTTTATAGTAGAAGAAAGAGGACTATTTTCCTCTATAATTATTGTTAAACATAAAAGTCCTTCCACATAAACATATGGTAAATTTACCCAGGCATCATAGAAAGGAAATAAAATTATTTCAATTTCTCTGCTTCTGTTGAATTTCTGTGTATTACAAAACTGGAATTTCAGATCCAGTCTTAGAATCTGGCTTTGGTCAAAATTTGCTGCAAATATTGTATGTGTATTCAACAAAAATAACACTAGACAAATGAGAATACAGGATTATTTACTATTACTAAAAATAAGATCTAGATTTGAAAATAGATTATATATGTGATAAAAATGAGTAAGTCCTCCAACCCTAGAATTTCTTAGCATATGGTAGAATCTGCACCCTGAAGAATAGAAATCTTGAATTGGCTGATGCTCATTCATTAAAGTATCCATTAAACAACCATACAGGAATTACAAATGTGGAGCAGAACAAAAAAGGCATTTTTAGTTTCCATCTCCCTTTTTTACTTTCTATGTGCTGCTCCATTAACAATGGATATTTCCATCTGAGTCCTGACTGATCATGACATTGTTTCACGAGCTAGTTCTCTTCCAATGCTCTCTTCTACTGCCTCTTTCTTTCTGAAACTGATACCAGTCAATCACTTGTATTGTACACAGACTATGTGGCTTAAACAACAGACATTTATTTTCTTCAAGTTTTAGAGGTTAAAACTTCAGAGGAAGGTGCTGGCAGGCTTGGTGTCTCCTGAGGTCTTTCTCCTTGGCTTGCACATGGCTGCCTTCTCTTTGTATTCTCACATGGCCATTTCTCATCTGTTTTGTCTGTGTCCTAATCTCTTGTTTTTATAGTGACACCCATCATATTAGATTAAGACCCACCAATATGACCTCATTTTACCTTAATCACCTATTTGTAGGACCTATCTTTAAATACAGTTACATTCTGAGGTACTGGCAGTTAGAGCTTCAACATATGAAATTTGAGGGAACACAGTTCAGCCACAACACTTCCCATCCAAGATAAGAGGTTTCACATCAACGAAAAGATCTGAATTAAGAGAAGGCATGGTGGGTAGGGGCTGATGTAGTGGCTGGGGCTGGGAGGAGACAAAAACAGCAGGAAATTTTTGAACCCAGTTTGCTAGCCCTCTGCATAAGAAAAATGAGATAATTTGTAAGTCACCTGCTTCAAGTACTCAACACATGTCAAAAGTAATTTTATCAGGCTGACTTGATTGTTAATATTTTGTTTTTGTGTTTTAAAGGAAACTGTTGTGTATGAGACCATATTTGATGGAGAAGCTATTGATCCAGGTACGGTGTGGAGTATCTTTCAAGTTAAGCCCATTTTGACTATTTGGATGCCAGTGTTGGGCCTGAGGCTACTTAGCAAATGTCTCAGGGCAGCAAGACCAGCTGCCATCTGCCTGGGTCCTTCAGACTTTTGCAATGGGGTGGAGTCTCAGGGAGTTATCAGGGGAGAGCTAATGTAGTTCATTGAGCTAATGCAGATTAAGATTTTGTGTGTGTGGAGAGAAGAAAAATGGTGCCCATCAGCCTCACAGTGGATGGCTCAACACAGAGACAATGGCAGCTACCCCTTCAACCCTAGCCCCAAGCCACACAACTCAGTCTTTCCCTGCACATCTCTGGTATCCCACTTTCACTGCAGGGCTGCAGTTTCTCTGTTGGAGCCCTATGTGAGTGCTTGTGAATAAGAGTTTGTGTGTTAGCTCTTTAAGAGGATGCCTGGATTTCCAGCTGCCTTCTGTCTCCCCTGGATGGACAGAATTTCTGCTTTTTTTCACAGCCAGATGTTATGTGGGTTCCTCTTCCTGGCACTAGTATTGAAGATTGAGTAACTCATTGTGGAATTGAGACTCCTCACTTCTCAGCAGGATCTTGGTAGCTGAGATATCCTCTGATTATTAACTGCCACACTTGGATATGGAGCCAGTTTTAGGGCACTGCCTCTCCTACCAGTCTTGATGTGTTATCTTTATATCCTTAGTTATAGGACTTCTGTTCAGCTAGTCCTCAAATGGTTATCCAGGTTGATTGTTCTATAATTTAATTGTAATTTTGATGTGGTCAGAGGAGGAGGTGGTGAGTGCAGCTGCTATGTAGTCCGCCACCTTGTCTGGAACCTCCCACTTACACTTCACATAATCTCAGGCCTCTTCATGTTGTTTCTCAAGCAGGTGGAGTTCCAAGGGATAGGAAGGTGAAGTTGCCTGTTTCCTGAGACCTGAGCCTGGAAGCTGGCACAGTGTCCCACCCACCACATTCTATTGATTAATCTAATGATTTTACCCAGATTTAAATCGAGAAACATATATTCTACTTCACAAGGAGTGAGGGTCAAAAAATTTATGACCACCTTTAATCGCCACAACATACATAGGCCAGATAAGTCATGGATTTGCAATTCCTGCTCTAAAGATTTATTTCTTATTAACTTTGGAATTGTGTAGCAGATCATACTTCAATTTATTTATTTATTTCAATTTTATTTATTTCAATTTTATTTATTTCAATTTATTTCAATTTTATAAAACATTTCAGAAGCTTTCCTTTTTTCCATGCATTTTTTTCTCTAAAGAAGGGGTAAGAATTGGAAGTCACTAGAGGTATTGGGATAGTTCTGGATGTTCATGAGAAGATTTGGGTTTGAGTGCTGACACAAAGTAAACTTGAACAAAGTACTTAATTTCTCTGACTCTTCATTGTTCCAGCTGAAACCAGCATAATACTGTGGGTTTTTCCTGTTACATGGGATGATTGTGATGTTTAAATATGAATAAGTTTAGATCAATCAATGCATTTGCCTTTGTTTGAAACTGGTATTTGATGTATGACTACTTAGCAATTAGTCTTCAAGTTCCAACATGCTCTATTGAGTGATGGTATAGATTTATCGGTGGAGGGAGGTATTTTTCATGGAAGTGCATTGTCTACCCTAACACAGTGGCCCTGGCAGAAGAAGCATCTTTTTAATCAATGGAGTTTTTTGAGACCTCACTTAGCACATTGAAGTGTTACATGACAGAAGAGAAATAATTTAAAATAAAAATGTTTTGCTATATGTGTTCAGACATGCCATCATTTATCTAATGTTCAGTGGAACCCAGAATGTGATACATAAAGCTTTGTTTTATTCATAAAATGTATTCAAAGTAAGAGAAGACATGGGCTCCTCCACTAGATGCTTAGTAGCTGGACATCTTGGGTTCAAATCTAGGTCTCATTGGCAAGTTACTTAACATCTCTGTGCCCCAGTTTCCTCATCTCTAAAATGTGGCTCATAATATATATGCATGCCAAAAGGATGTTGACTGGATTAAATAAATTAATATATGAAAATAGAGTCTGGCATATAGTAGATACTATAGAAGTAAGCTATTATATGTATTATGGTTATTATCATTTTTATTTATTAATTATATCCTAGACACCTAAGAAAGAATAATTTATTGAATTTCTTCTATATCGTGCCCTACTTACCATTTCTTTTGCCTCTTTCATATTACCATATTTCACTATTATTTCTATAAAAGTTTGGTGGATTAAACATCAGATACTGTGTAAGGCACATCACTTGAGCGGCAATTAAAAAATAGTTTGACATGTTATTTTCTTCAAAGTTTTATTTTAAAATAATTACAGAATCATAAGACAGTACAAAATAGTACAGAGAGGTACATTGTACCCATCACCTAGCTTCCCCTAAAGGTAACATTTTCTGTAACTACAGCACCAAAGCCAGGAAACTGACATTGGTTAAAGAACTAGTTTATGGACTGTAGTCAGATATGACCAGTTTTGGCATGCATTTTTTTTATGTGTCTGTGTGAATAGTTCTATGACATTTAACCACCTAAATAAATTCATATGACCACTACCATGGTCGAGAGGAAAAACCATTCCTTCGGCACAGAAGAGCTTCTTAGTGCTAAAGGGGCAATTTTTAATGCATATGAAATCATATACTGCTTCAAGTTTTGCTTATAGTTTTTCCTTTGATAGCAGAGCAAGGCTTGAAAAGACCAGAAACTTGTTGCTATGCTGGATATATAGCAAATGCTCATAAACACTTTGTGGGACGAACAAATGCTTTGTGAATTCATTGTAATTCACTTTTTCTGTGTTTTGTGTCCCTTCACAGTCTCTGGGAATATGTATGAGTATAACAGCAGAACAGGTGCACGAAAGTGGAAGAAGCCCCCGCCCCCGGCACCCGGAGTTGTCCTCGGTAAACATATACTGCCTCCCCGAGTCCCACCCTTCTGAGGAGTCTACATCCTTACAAACTCCCATGCAGGAATAGCATTTTCTGGTATTTCTGAATGATTGCTTTTGTGTGTGTCTATGTTACTCTCATGGCAATTTTTTTCTTGGCTACCTAAAACGAAATTGTATATGTGAGGGCTAGCTGCTTTGTTTATAGCTTTCTGTAATCTTCCAGTTCAGGGTGTATGGGTGAGGACAGCAGGACTGAAATTCAGTCTCTAAATACGCTTTGCTAAAAACTGGAGACTAAATTGATATATATTCACTGTCTGACTTTGTGTAGTGGAAGGTGTGCTTGTTATGACTGGAGACTTTGTTTTGCTCACTCCTATAGCCCTAGCACATGCTTGGCACAGAGTGGGGACTCCATACATATTTGATGAATAAATGAATTTTAATATATAAATTTAGATCTCTTGCCTTTAATTAAAATTACTTATTACTCCTATGATCCACAGAACAGAAATGTGAATTATCTTTAGAGAAGAATGCTTTTCATTTTTAGTAGTCATAAAAAGTGAAGAACATTTTTTCAGCATTTTCAAAAAGTACAACTGATTTTGCTTTTAATTTGCTTTTTGTAGTACTATGGAGAACAAACCCTGGAAACTTTAATTATTATTACTTATGACTTGCCAAGGAAATGTAGGCTTCCAAGTTTTAAATACACATGAGCTCTCTGATAGTCTCCCTCCTTGGTTATCAGAAGACATATGATAGCAGGAGATCAAAGTATTGTTGATAGTAGAGGCTAAACCCAGATTTAACCCCAAAATGAATTAAACTTGGGGTAATTTTTAAAAATATTATTTATTTATTTTTAGAGAGAGGGGAAAGGAGAGAGAAAGAAAGGGAGACAAACATTGGTATAAAAGACAATATCCATCAGTTGCCTCTCATATACACCCCAACCAGGGACTGAACCTACAACACAAGCATGTGTCCAGGATTCAAGCATAGGGTGGTTTGTGGGACAACACCCAACCAACTGAGCCACACAGGTCAGGGAGAGAGAATTTTTTAATGAATATTATTCAATATAAAACATACCATGAGCAATGAGTTTAAGTCAGAAGATAATGGGAGGTTGGATGGTCAGAAATGCCTTGGTACTGGTCCCTTTTTGCCTGCGTGCATGCAGATGACTCCTTTTCAGTCCAGGGGCACCTCACCTTCAAAGAAGAGAGAGCACTTGATTATAGACCGGCTAATTTTTTCATTTATTTCTAGCTCAGAAGGTCAATCCTCAGGGGGCATTATGGTGTAAGGGACTCAGTGGATTTGAAATCTGGAGCTTGGACAAGTGGTATAGACTTTTGAAGTTCAATTTTCTTCTTCTAGACTATTGTATACAATATATGCAATCATCCTGTCTAATTTCTATCTCATAATTTTGTTATAAGAAACAAGATAATAAAATTGAGATTCTACATTTGATAGTGCTTTTAAAACTATAAGTGTTATCTAAGTATAAAGCAAGATTAGTTTCATTAAGTCAAAATTGGCCTGTGAGAGAGCAGTGGCTTGGAATACAGAGGGGGTCACTTCATGGTTTTAAGCCAGTTTATGTTGGAATTGTTTGTTAATTAGCTTCACAATGTTTGTGAAAGGAGTATACTGCCTTGTTCCAGACAGCATGATAATTTTTCACCAGGGAAGAGAATAGAGACTGGAAAAGGGCTCCCCCATGTCTGGGAAGACCCTCGCTGGATCAATTACAATTAGATAGATGTAGATATGTAAATCTCCATCTGCCACCACCTGAGCTTTGAAGGAAAAAAAGCCCAAAGCATTTGTAAACTTCCCTCTCAAAGTATGAACTGAATCAATTAATATTGCATGTGCCTGTGCCAAAATCAAGACAACTTGGTAAGTTGTGTTAGCATTCCTTTGGTTAGTTGTTTTGGCTCTCAGTTTCAGATATGACCAAGAGGGAATGCACACACTGGAGACAACCCAGGGGTTTGGGAGAAGGCACTAAAGAGGGCTGCTATAGGGGGCAGGACCCTGGAATTTGATCTCCTGTTTGGTTCATAATCAGTTTGCATTCAAACTCTAAGTGCTGTTTTCTGTTTTACCACCAGGCTCCAATTTAACAATAATGATTGATTCATTTCCTCAGGCTGCCATAACAAAAGAGCACAGACTTGGTGGCTTTAACAACAGCAATTTGTTCTCTCACAGTTCTGGTAGAATTCTAAAGTGAAATTTTGGCAGGACCACACTTCCTCAGAGCCTCTAGGAGAGATTTTGTTAATAGACTCTGGTGGCTGCCCTGGCCTTCCTGGGTTTGTGGCTGCCTCCCTCTAATCTCTGCCTTTCATATCACTTTCACCTTAATGGGTCTGTCACATTTCCCTCTACCTAACTCCTATAAGGACATTTGTTATTGGATATAAGGCCTCTTGGGTAATCCCAGATGATCTCCTTGCTTCAAGTGCCTTAATTTAAATACAGCTGCAAAGATTTTTTTCCCCCAATAAGATCATGTTTACAAGTTCTAGAGATTAAGACACGAACATGCCTTTTTGGGGGGTGACCATTCTACATACTATAATGATTTTAAGTCCTTAATACGTGGTATAAATTAATGCCATGTTTCTGGAGAATAATATTGTTACAGAGCAACAAGGGGGGGGACCTGGGACATTATACTATTACCTGAAAGGAACCCCCCAGGTTCATTATGTCCGCCACAAGAGGAAAGACGTCTCTCAATGTCAGAGATTTTTGAAAAGGAAAGGAAATGTTGATTTAATGCTATGCAAACTTAAAGTAGTGACCTAATGTCTTCATCATAACCCCAAAGTCCCTTAAAACACCCACAAACACACACAGTCCTTTCTTCCCCCTTTGCCCAGTTTGGGGTACCATATCTCAGGAAAAGAAATAGAAGTCTGTGGCTCAGGCAGCCCCCAGTTCTTCCCAGTAATCCGTCTGGGCTGGTAGGCCTCCCTCAGTTCCCAGCACCATCTGCTATGTCACTGGGATCTCTGCTAAAACAAGGTGGTGGTTCCCCCTTCTAAAGCTGCAGGGGTCCCCACTCTGGCAAAGCCACGAGGTTCTCTCTCCATTGCCCCAGCCGCATGGTCCTCTCTGCAAAATGGCAGGGAGGAGGGGAGTTGTCACTCTGCCAAAGCCGAGTGGCAATTCTCTGCTAAAGCCTCATGGTTCTCCCCTCTCACAGAGCTGCGGGAGTCCCCATTCTGCTAAAGACTGATTGGTTCTCTCTCAATGGCTGTGGTCCTCTCTGCACTGCCACAGCCTCATGGTTCTCCCCCCACTCAGGCTGCTGCGTCTGGGTTTTCTCTCCAAGGGCTGCCATGTCTGGGTTTAAATCCCCATGCCTATCCTCTTCTGCAGCCCCATTTCTGACTCCTCCCACCATTGGCTACACCTGCCAGTACTCTCAAAGCCTTCCAGCTTTACTGGGCTGCCATCATGAGTCTGGGCAGGCATGGCCCCATGTCATGGAGCCAACTTCTCCAAGCTCCCATGCAGGCGCTGTAACTAGGGGCACCTGCCTCTCAGTTACATCTTGGTGGGGAAGTTACTTCCATTCCCCTGGCTCAGAGCATGGCCACAGCTATTTAACATATCTATGTTGCCAGTTAAAGGTTATAGATATGTTAAATGACCATACCAGAGGTTTTGCTGTTGCTATGCAATACAGCTCTCAATGGCTCTGCTCCATTTGTCCCCTCCCCCAGCCCACACCTGTTGTTGGGGGGTGAGGACATCTCAATATTTCCTGAACACCTTGAGTTCTGGACCCCGTTCCAAATCCCTATTTGGCGCCCCCCCCTCTTGGCTGCACCCTGTTACAATATGACTGTTTTAATTTGCTTAAAAATACTTATTGAGTGTCTACTATGTGCTAGGAATATATTAAGGCACTTCATCAATAAATATGCAAGTGCTCTGACCTGGTAATTTCATTGCTTGAAATTTCCCTGTAGGTAGGTTTACAAAAACTCTATGAGATTTTTTTTTAGATGGCTGCTCATGGTAGCACTGTTTGTAAGAGAAAAACAACTGTAATAAAATTAAAGTGCCTGTTTAATAAGGGGGTCAGTTGTAAAATCACATCATGTCCATATTACATTACAATATTTTAAAAATTAGGCATATATTAGTATGAAAGATATATTAAGTGGTCAAGAATAATAAACTACAGAATTTTTATTAATATAAATAATAAAAAAGCATCTGCATAGATCTATATTTTGGTATATGCATAAACTTGGGCAGGAGAAGTCATAGGGAACTGTTTAATAATGATTACCTTTTATGGAAAGTCTGAGAAAGGAAATGCAGAGAATGAAGGGAGATTTTTACTTTCCCTTTCACTGTTTATGAACCATTGAATTTTCTAACCTTGTACATATGTTATTTTATTTTTTAAATAATGTAAGTAGGTATTATCTGGTGGAGAGAATTTAGGGCACTTACTTCTTTTAAAATACTTTATTCTGGAATTTCACAAGAGGGTTGAGGCTTTTCTTTCAAATCAATTTGAACTAAGTTCAGATCTGTCTACTTCTTAGGGTATTTTCTTCCTTGATTTGTATAACTATTGTTACTTTTCTATCTGTCTCTTTTTTTTCCTTTTGAAATTGATTGTTCTCGTGTTAGGTCTCCAGGATTTAGTAGCTAAATCTCTTATCTTTTCCTCTTATGATTTCTAACCCATTGAATTTTTGCACTGCTGTTAGAGATTTTTTCCACGTGATATTATGGGTCAGTAACTTGCGTCTCACCGGGAACCACCCTCAAGTCCATCTCATCTCCTGATTTTTTAAGTTTTAAGATCCTATTTTTAGTTCTAGGAAGGAGTGTGAGTGTGTGTGTTTGAGTGTGTATGAGTGAGCATGAGTGTGTGAGAATGTGTGTGAGTGTGTATGTGCAGAATGTGTGTACACATACATATTATAAATGAATGTAAGTCATCATATAATATATTTTTGTTGAAGTTGTCTATTGCTATAAAGGTCTACCTGAATATTTTATATTTTCTTCTTCAGGGTTCATGGCTCCATTAGGCTCTTGGACCTCTTGGCCTTCATGTCATTTTTTTTCTATCGGTTTTGGGTTGGGGTCAAATTGCTATGTACCTTTCTGAGGCCACAAAGGAGGCACAGTTGTTTCTCTCTATGTGGGCTGATGAGACAGCAGAAGAGCCCATTTGTTCTCTCACAATGATAAGACTTTGCTTGCCCTTTTAGTTGCAGGGACAGAGGAGACTTACCCAACCCTTTCAGTGCTTCTGCACATCTTTGCAGGCCAGGGAGACAGGGAGCTTGATCTGCAGGAGTGAGATCCCAGATCTGTGCAATAGGGATCTCCTGTGCTAGTCCTATTCTTCTGGTTCAGAGAGGAGGAAATCCTGGCTGACTTTCAGTCACTTTCTCTTTGCCTGATCTATACACCAATGGATGCCCAAGCCAACCTACAGTTACATGAATGTAGTTTACATAAGCAGAATGGCACTGCCACTGTAGCCTAGTTCAACCAACCTTCAGCTGACCCTCAAACATGTGAGCTCCAACAACAAATGCTTTTGTTCAAAGCCCCTGGTTTGCCATGCAGCAACAGCTACCTGATACCAGAAAGAAGGTGGGATTCTATCCTAATATATGTCTCTACATTTAAAAACCCATGCACAAATTTTTTTATTTAAAAAATTGAGACCCAAGAAAATATTGAAAAGGTGGAAAAGAGAGAGCTGATACAAAGTTTACCGAGATAAATTTGTGGAACCTCAAATTTAGAAGAAATACTCGACCATATTTTCCTTGAAAACAAAAGCTGTGAGATACCCAACATTTCCTTCCATACTGCCTGGCCTAAGAAAGGGGCCAAAAATATTTAGTGAATAAATTACTTTCAAAACATTCCTAGTCAAATCATTACATGTAGACCAATTGTAAAGAATTTCCCCCTACAATGTTCCACAGCTCTCTCCACTGTGGAACAACAGTAAGTACAGGATTATTTTATTAAAGCAAAATGGAAATCTAGTTGATAGTGTCAAATCTTAGCTAAATAATTAAAAAACACAGTTATTTCTCATTAACAATGAGGGAAGGCTGATGAAGAAGCTGCTGTGGACCAGGACAGCTGCACAATCGCTACCCTTCAGTATTGTTACCTTATCTTATATTTCATCCACCTCCAATTTATACTCCTTCATGTATAATAAATGGTTTGATTCTGCTAGAAAAGCAAAATAATCCCTTTTGAATAAAAATTACCCAGGAACATAATTAACAGCATCTCATTTTATTAGCTCATCATCTAAAGTCTCTGAGGATGGTTTAAGTAGAAAAATGAACAGTTTTATTGTATTCTTAATGTGTTGTGAACATCTCTTACTAGTATGGCTGCAGGGCCAGTCTAGATACTTCACTGGATCCAAAACAAATTTAATTTGTGTCTGCTGTTGTGAACAATAATATTAGATTTAAACAGTTCCTTATTTAACATTATAAAGGATCTTAACAGACAGCAACTTACCTGATTGTAGGTAAGGCTCCAGGACAAAGACTACCTGTTGAGTTCTTTATCTCTCTCACCCTTTAATTCAGCAATCCCTAACTTTTTGGCACCAGGGACCTGTTTCATGGAAGACAGTTTTTCCATGGATGGGGGGGATGGTCTTGGGATGACTCAAGTGCATTGCATTCAGGCTCACCTTCTGCTGTGCAGCCCAGTCCTTAACAGGCCCAGGCCATTACTGGTGCATGGCCCAGGGGTTGGGCACCCCTGCTTAAATTTTAAGAGGTCAATATGGAAGTCTGTATTTAATTTATATAAAATGATTAGCAAAATATATAATGCATAAGTGTTTGAGAAAAGTCATCAATTACATTTATTATTATATGCAACTACTGTTACTATTGCTGTTAGTAGCACTATTACTAGCCAGTAGTAGTATTACTGTTATCCAGCTCCTCAAACAATATGTTGGATCCTGAACTCTTTCCCACCTGCACATTCATTCTCTCCTTCCAATAGACAAATGGAAAGATACTCCCTGTCACTAATCATTAGAGAAATGCAAATTAAAACCACAGTGAAATATCATCTCACACCTGTCAGAATGACTATCATCAATAAATCAACAAACAAGTGTTGGCGAGGATGTAGAGAAAAGGAAACCTGTTATTAGGGAATGCAGATTGGTTCAGCTGTTGTGGAAAGCAGTATGGACTTACCTCAGAAATTAAAAATGGAACTGCCATACGACCCAGCAATTTTACTTCTGGGTATACATCTGAAGAAACCTGAAACACTAATTTGAAAGAATATATGCACCCCCATACTCATTGCAGCATCATTTACAATAGCCAAGCTATGGAAACAACACAAATGCCCAGCAGTATACAAGTGGGTAAAAATGTGGTGATACATATATACAATGTAATATTACTTGGCCATAGAAAAAGAATGAATTCTCACCATTTGCCTCAGTATGGATGGACCTAGAGGATATTATGCTATGTTAAAGAAGTCAGAGAATGACAGATACCATATGCTTTCACTTATATGCAGAATCTAAAAAACAATATAAACAAACAAACACAATGGAAACAAACTCATAGATACAGAGAACAGACTGATGGTTGCCAGAGGGGAGAGGCTGCTGGGAGACTGGGAGAATAAGGTGAAGATATTAAGAAGTACAGATTGGCAGTTACAAAATGGTCATGGGATGTGAAGAACAGCATAGGGAATACAGTCAATAATATTGTAATAACTGTGTATGGTGCCTGGTGTGTACTGGAACTATTGGGGGAACACTTTGTAAAGTGTATAATTGCCTAACCACTATTTTGTACACCTGTACAACTAATTCAAAGTAATATTGAATGTAAACTATAATAAAAATTAAAAATATTGTTTTTAAATAGAAAAAAGAAAGAAAGAAATTGGATTTACAAAAAAAATTCGTAGGAGCCTGAGGATCTTAGATGGGAAGCCACTACTTCACGTGAACAAATGAATGAACAAATGGAAGAGAAAGGGAAGGAAGAAAAGCACATTTAATCATTTTAAATTAATGTATAAAAGAGTATTTTATTAACAAAAAGTAGCATAAATATGATAATTAAATCCTCTTCTTACCAGACTTCCAAGACCAAAGATAGTGGAGGCTCAGTGGAGAGGGATTAGGTGGAATTCCAAAGGTCTGTTATTGTAGTACTGGGCTTTCCTCGCTGGGGCTGTGGAGACTAAAGAAGCCCATGGGCTAATGGCACAAACATAATTAATTGGGTAAAAGCCAAATCCATAAAGCAACAAGTGCAAGCCTTATGAGTGTAAGAGTGAAATCATACATTGCCAATGCCTCACTATTCTCTGTCACATTCCAACATCAAGCATCATTCTTGGCATATAGTGAGTATTTAGTAAGTCAATGTGGAATAAACAAAGGTGGGGGGGGCAAGAGATTTCCTATCAGAAACCAAAGGAATGTTTCTATGTTCAGTCCAGCCCACTAGATAGTTGACTAGATGGTAGGCAGGTTTCATTCCTCATTTGACTTGTATGCTTTTTGGTTTTCTTCCACATCCACTTTAGTTTTAGGTATTATCACGATATTGAAATTATAGGACTTACCTATTGGTTCCTGGATTGTCAAATACCTGACACAGATGCTGTCCTGAACATGGCTTGTGGCAGACATAGCTAATGGATTGCAGCACACCTTTTGCTGAGTGTGGGTACACCATGTAGTGGCCATGGAGATGTGCCACCCAGATTCCTGTTCAAGGAAGGACTTGCTCTCTAGCTGCAGGGATGTGATCAGCAGACATTACAGCTGTCAGCATCTTTAAGGTCAGCCCCAGCTGACCTTAAAATATAGATAAGCCCAAACCCTCCTCTGTCCTGAAGGCTGAAGAGAATAGAGCCAGGCATGAAGAATCTGGCTCATTTCAGCAAAAACACATGCCTTCCTTCAAAGCATTCCAATATTTTCCTTCATTGTCTAAAACAGAGTTTCTCAATGTTGGAACTATTGATATTAGGTACTGGATAATTTCTTGTGTTGGGGACTGTCCTGTGCAGTGTAGGATGCCAGTAATGACAACTGAAAATGATTCCATTCACTGCCAAGTGTCTCCTAGGGGGCACAATCTACCTGTTTGAGAACCCCTGGTCTAAGAGTTTTGCCAAAGAGGCAGCCTCCAGTTAAGGTAAATGAAACCCTTAGCATGTTTTGAAACATTCGCTCCCTGTGTGCCTTGACCCCTAATCTGAGCTCTTCTCTCAGGATAGGGGGAAAGTCTCCTTGAATTAATCATCACCAAGATGGGAGAAAGGTGGGTGACTCCTCTGTTTCCTAGTTAATGAGGCTGAATTCCTGACAGGGTTGGTTGGTGGCAGCTGTGCCAAATCTCAGGACAGATTCTTACTTCCATACCTGGGTCCTTGGAGGCACCCTCCACCCCAACCCAGGCAGCCTGCAAGTGCGTGCTGGTTTCTGTTCACATGGCCTAAAGAGCACTGGGGGCTGTTTTCTGACCCTGGGACTAATCTGAGCTGGAAAGGAGCAAAGTCCTTTATTTAAAAGCTAAAGAAACAATGTAACTCCCAGGAACTTCTAAAAATAATTAGCACTTAAATACTGTTGGAACATTTGGGATGAGATGTGAGTATATAGGTGGGCATAGACTGACTTCAAATGTTCACTTGTATCCTTTTTAAACAGGTAATATTTACTCATTGAAGAAAATTAAAAACTGTAGATCCATCAATAGAGTAAATAAAAAATCATTCATAATTTTACTACCTAATAATAACTGATTAATATTTTGAAAAATAATCTTCTGGATCTCTTTCTTATAATATATGTGAAATATGAATTTTATAATGAAGGTAGGGTTGTATTGTGATACTGCTTTATAAGTAACTATTTTACTGATAAATATAGGCTAAGCCTATATTTCTCATATCTCCACTTTCCCTCTCTTTTTTTTTCTTTTTCTTTTTTTTTTTTAGGTTACTGTGCCTTCTTCATTTACAATGAAACCTCCTGGGAGAGGAATTTTTTTTTTTTAGGACTAGCCTAACTCTGGCTTTTCAGAGGGAGTAAATATAGGCTGGGTCTGTGAGAATGCTGACCACATTCTCCGCTTTGATCTCACTTACACTTGCAGTCCCCACATGCCTCCCTCCCTGGGCCTTGGGAAGGAGTGCTAACTGACTCAGTTTGTAGCTTCACACTGAAAAATTGAGGACGAATCCTGAAGGAAATATCCACGAATAATGCAATAGCTGCTCAGAGTTTCAAAACATCTGCAGCAGTTAGTATGTAGCACCTAATGCTGCTTTTGTAATACCTATCAATCTGTAGGATTTACAAGGTAATGGAAAAAAAACTTTTCTCACAAAATCAAACTTTTCTTGTTTTTGGAGGTAAAGTTTTTAATAACAATGTTTTGGGCTGAGCTTTGGGATCACATGCACACCTAGAGGGGCAGATTGATCTGAGAGATGTCTGCAGTTTCCAGGAGACACTGGGCTATAGACTCCAGTTTGGGCTATCAGTGGCTCATCTTTAATTAGTCCTGTGACATTGGGCCAATCACTTCTCCTCTGTTGGCTTCCATTTTTTCCTCTGTACATATATTCCCTTAAAAAAAACTACCCCCCCAAGTCCCCCCCCCAAAAAAAAAACCCTCAAACACTTATTTGGCTCTTCTCTTGAGCCAAGCATAATCTGGTGCTGTGGATACTGTAAGACTGTCAAGTTCTGTGCCCTCGAGGAGTTTCCCATTCAGAGCTGAGCTGTCCACTATGACAGCCACGAGCCCCATATTGCAATTGAATACCTAAAATGTGGCTGGTCCAACTTGAGTTGTGCTATAGATTAAAATACACACTGGATTTTGAAGACTCACCATGAAAAAATGTAAGAAATACCTTTAATAATTTTTGTGTGTTGATAATCTGTTGAAATTGTAACATTTTGGATACTGGGTTAAATAAGGTACATTAGTAAAATTTCATTTGCTTCTTTTAATTTTTTTTTTAAATGGTTGTGAGAACATGCAAAAGGACACCTGTGACTCTCAGTATAGTTCTACTGGGCAATGCTGGTCTCAAGAGGAGATAGGCAACAGATGCCATGTAGATATGCAGTTATGTGATTCCAAAGCTGCCAAGTGCTTAGGAAGAGGTGCAGGGTTCTCTAAGGGCAACTAGGAGGAGCATGTGACCACATCTGAGGGGTTCCCTAAAGGATGAGAAAGAATAAACCAGACGAATAGTGAGGTGGGTGCTGGGGTTGGGGAAGGAGTGTCCAGGCCAAAAGAACAGCAAGTATGCATTGGCAAGTTTGAGGAGTAGAAGGAGGGCTGGCATGGCTAGATTCAGAAAGGAAAGGTGAGAGAGTAGAGAGAGATGGTAGGGGAATCCATGTTGAGGATCTGGGAGGATCTGAGGATCCTGAGGAATTGTTGGAAAGGATAGGCAGAGGAATGACCTGACCCATTCATTTAAAAAATCAAATTGATATAACTGAAGAATTGAGCAGAGTCCTTAAAGAAGTGGAGAGACCCTGTTATCTCCCTGGAGGTATTTTCAGATGGGTTCTGCTGAAGTTCCTTCCCAGGAGTCATCAATTCTGACCTCAGGAACTCACTAGAGTCGGGGAGACAGATCCAAATGAAGTTCCCTCCATAATACAATGGAATAGAGGTGGAATTCTAACAAGGAGTCCAGAGAATTTTAAAAAAGGATTTGGGGGATTCTCAAGAACGAACAAGATTTCATGAGCAGAGAAGGCAGGGAAGGACATTCTAGGTAATAAAAAATAGCTACATGAAATATTGTGGGGTTTCCATATTCCAGACTCCCTGTAGGTGCTTAGCAGGCATTATCTCAAATGATCTTTAAGTGATACTTTAAGTTAGGCATTACTATTTTCATTTTACAGATTACATTGAAGATTAGGGGTTAAGTAACATTCCTGATCTTCATATAAACATTAATTGAATCCTGTTAGTAAACAGTGGACTAAGAATTAGAAATTAGGTGGATCTAATTTTAGAGGTTCTATTCTTGAAATACATATTGGGAAACAGTCTAGTAACAAGTGTGTATATGTTTTATTTTTTAATTTTAAGAGGCATTTTAAAACTGATAATTATCAAATGTTTTATGTGTGCCCGTCTGTGTATACAGTGGTTATGAGCACAGAGGCTACATCCATACTTCCTGGCTTTCAGTCCAGGCTCTGCCACTTGACCTCTCTGTGTCTCTGTCTTCCCAGCTACATAGAGATGACAATAAGAGTTTTGTTTTCAAGGCTGTGGTGGAGATTCAGACACTTAAAAAAATATTTTCACATAATTTATTTATTCTAGATATAAGATAGCATGAAGATGAGAATGTCACATTTTTGGTGGTGAATCTCTAAACACTTGGAAAAAGATGGATATTTATGAAGAACTATTTTCTAATATAAAGGCAAGGTATGGAAGAGTTTTTGATATTAACTGTGGACAATGACTTCTGAAAGATCCACTGGGCTATATATACCACTATCATCTCACACTAACAACAACAACACAATTCTTATAATAGCTGTTAAATAGGAACCATTTAATTCTCAGTCCATTCTCCAGATGAGCTAAGTGTGTTGCCTAAGGTTACATGGACACAAAATGGAAGGGCCAGGGTTCAAACCATATTCTTTCTGACTCCAGCACTCTGTGTTGCTCCTTTGGTTTGGGTTTGAGCCATGGAACTCCATGTAGCAAGTGTGCTCTCAGTGGGCTGGTTTCCGCTTCTTTCCATCAGAATAATTGCAAATAAGTCAAAAGTGCCCTTTCCCATCCTTCCTCTTCTTGCCCATGTTCATCCCTTACCTTTCCAATAAATCTGGTGGGTGGTGCTCTTGCAAACCCTGACACCCCAGCCAAAGCCACCTAATGCTGAGCTACTGCAGAGACAAGAAAAAGGGAGACAAGACCAATCTGAAAAAAAAAAGGCCTCATCCTGGGACCTGTTACAATTGAGTCCTCTTCCCAGAAAGTGAGGCAGCTGGGTATGATTCATTTACACAATTTAATTTTATAATAAAAAGGTCTGCAAACTTTTCCTTTAAAGGGCCAAAAGGTAAGGATTATAGATTTTGTGGGCCATTATGGTCATTGTCACAGTTACTCAACTTTGACTTTGTACTTTGGAAACTGTTATAGAAGATGTGTAAATTAGTGGGCATGGCTATAGATTGAAAAATGTGGTTATGGACTCTGGAATTTGAATTTCATGTAATGTTCACATATCATAAAATAGTAATCTTCTTTTGATTTTTTCAACCACTTAAAATGTGAAATCCACACTTAGTTCATGAGCTGTGTTTTGCTTACTGACTCTAGTTTGCCAATGCCTACTCTGTACCAGGTGTAGTGTGAACACATGGGCATGGCCTTGACCCTCATAGGGCTTGTGTGGAGTTGTTCAATTTTCTCAAAGTGTGTTCCTTGGAACACATTTTAATTAATGTCTCATCTAAAAAGGCATCTATACTCAAGAATGTTTAGGAAATACTGAGTTAAGGAAAATTCCTTTACTATAGGACTTTTCAGAGCCTTTAAAATGCTAACACCCATTGTGAATTTCCAAGAGGGGGAATATAGTAAAAGAAACTTGCAAATGCAGATTCATTTGAGTACAGAACATTTTTACATTTGGAACAATTTTTACCATTGGTGTTCCATGGAACACACTGTGAGAATACCCTCTTCTCTTTTTAAATAGGAAAATGAAGTCATTAGCTAAGGTCCCCTCCACTGCTGAACTGAAAGATAAGTCTAAAGCAGAGGTCTCCTTTTTCTAGGGTTATCAGCTATCTCTGAAAGTACAGGTGTTTTAGAATTACATTTACTCTTTTAAAAAGATGAAACTAATAAAGAGAAAGATCTATTTTGTTATTTCTCATTTTGTTAAGTAAACCCTGGTGAATAGCCTGATTGTGTCTGTGGCTCTGAGTTCTTGCAGTCCCCATGGATCCTCTCAAACTCACCTCACCATCAGCTGCAGGATTCATTTCCAGTTTCACTCTCCTCAGTTGTGTAATTGCTGCTTTAATAATGAAACTTCAAAGCCCATCAGACCTAAGCTCTTTGAGTCCTGGGTCCACAATGCTAAAAGCAGCTGAAATGAGACTGGGAAAAGCTCCCGCACATTCAACCAAGGTGTGAGTTATTTAAAAGCAAACACACATAGGTAAGAGTAAACACCAAGGTTTAATGGGACCAGTTCAATTAGAATCAGAGAGCCTTTCAATAAACTCATATAATATGAATGATCTCAAGGCCTCAGGTGCTAAAGGACTTAAGAGTAAAGTCATGTCTTATGTGGGAGTCAGTGTTTGAAGTCAGCGGATAAACCAGAAATCATCAATAAAATGCCAAAAAACCCCATGACTTTGTGTACTCTTTGTAGTCTCTCAGTAAGTCTAAAAAAAAAAATGACAAGGTCATTTCCCCCCTTCTAGTGTTGTATGAATTCCTTTAGCATCAGATGAAGTAGATGGCCTCACATTTTGGGGTCTTGCTGTACAAAAATCATCTTACCCTCTTTGGTGATTCATTTTCCCTGAGAGATATGTTCCTCTGATGTGGCCTGTTTGCCCTGAAATGTCTTATCATAAACGACTTTTGATAAATCACATTGCAAAATGTGGTTTTATTTTTCATCTGTCTTGCTTGGAGTGCCCCAAATTTCTTCTGAGTTTAAGTTTATTTATCACTATCATAATGTCCTTGGCATGTTGTGACACTATGTATTCGCAGAACCCGACCTGGCTCTACCCACCACCCAACAAAGATCCTGAAAAGGACATAGGTAAATATAAGGATAAGGAATATTGGTTAAGATCCATTTCAGCTGACAGAGTAAAAAGGAAATAAACAAGGTGAGATGAAGTAAAATAAATATCTTTATATTCTTATTGACCCTAGCCCCCACCCCTTTCCCCACATAGATACATAGAGTACAGGCGAGAACAATATTCTGTTCTTAGAAGGTGAAACAATTTCATGTGGGACTCGAGCCCAGGCCTTCTGACTCCAGAGTCTTCTATACTTCATTCCCATTCTATAGCAGATACACAAACTTGCCTTCTGGAGTCACGGCATGGGGTGACTGGATGTGGCTACAAGTATCTCTGGAGCTCCAGCCAAATGATTTACCACTGACCGATGGCCATCACCTGGTATCTGAATGATTTCAGACATTATCTCATGGGTGAGGCAGTATTTAAACAGAATTTTTAGAATAAGTAGAATTTAGGTGTGCTTGACTTGAGCTGCAGGTGGAGCATCAAAGTGCCATTTCTGGAAGAAGGAACAGTTTTTAAAAATACATTTTATTGATTATGCTATTAGAGTTGTCCCGTTCCCCCTTTATTTCCCTCCACCTTGCACACCCCCTTCTACCTGCATTTATTCCCTTTAGTTCATGTCTATGGGTTGGACATATAAATTCTTTGGCTTCCACATTTCCTATACTATTCTTAACCTCCCCTGTTTATTTTTGACTTACCATTTATGCTTCTTATTCACTGTACCTTTTCCCCATTCTCCTTCCTCCCCATTCCTACTGATAATCCTTCATGTGATCTCCATTCTGTGATTCTGTTCCTGTTCTAGTTGTTTGCTTAGTTAGTTAGGTAGTTTGTTTTAGGTTCAGTTGTTGATAGTTGTGAGGTTGTTGTCATTTTACTGTTCATATTTTTATCTTCTTTTTCTTAGATGAGTCTGTTTAACATTTCATATAATAGGGACTTGGTGACAATGAACTCCTTTAACTTGACCTTATCTGGGAAGCACTTTATCTGTCCTTCCATTCTAAGTGACAGCTTTGCTGGATAGAGTAATCTTGAATGTAGGTCTGCCTTTCATGAATTCAAACACTTCTTTCCAGCCCCTTCTTGCCTACAAGGTTTATTTTGATAAATCAGCTGACAGTCCTAGGGGAACTCCTTTGGAGGTAACTGTCTCCCTCTCTCTTGCTGCTTTTAAGATTTTCTCCCTCTCTTTAATCTTTGCTAATGTAATTATGATGTGCCTTAGTGTGTTCCTCCTTGGGTCCAGCTTCTTTGGGACTCTCTGAGCTTCCTGGACTTCCTGGAAGTCTATTTCCTTTGCCAGAATGGGGAAGTTCTCCTTCATTATGTTTTCAAATAAGTTTTCCATTTCTTGCTCTTCCTCTTCTCCTTCTAGCACCCCTATGATTCGGATGTTGGAATACTTAAAGTTGTCCCAGAGATTCCTAAGCCTCTCCTCATGTTTTTGAATTCTTGTTTCTTCATTCTGTTCTGGTTGACTGTTTATTTTTTCTTTGGCTCCAAACTATTGATCTGAACCCTGGTTTCCTTCCTGTTACTGTTGCTTCCCTGTACATTTTCCTTTCATAGCTTTCATTTTTGTCCTCTAATTTGTGACTGTACTCAACCAATTTTGTGAGCATCCTGATCACCAGTGTTTTGAACTGTGCATCTGATAGGTTGGCTATCTATTTGTTGCTTAGTTGTATTTGTTCTGAAGCTTTGATCTGTTTTTTCGTTTGTTTTGGCATGCCTGTTACGTAGTAAGGTGTGGAACCTTAGGTGTTCACCAGGAGCACCCAGGTCGCTGCGTTGTGATGCTGTTTGTGGGGGAGGGATCCAAGAGGGAACAGTGACACTTGCTCTTCTCTCTGTTGGTTTTCAGTCACTTCCCCCAGCACCCACAATCAAATTGGGCCCTTCCGGTGCTGATTCTGGGTGGGCGGGTTTGTGTATGTCCTAGGACCTTGTGGGTCTCTCCAATGAACTCCCCTGTGAAGCTGGGAGTTTCTCCCACCGCCACCTCAACCCCCACAAGTGTTTTCAGTCAGAAGCTTTGAGACTTTATTTCCCTGTACTGGAACCCTGGGTTGTGCAGTGTATCTTGCTCCCTAGTTGTTCCTCCCAATTTATCTGCACAAAAATATAGGACCACCCAGTCCACAAGCTGCCACCTTACCTGCCCTGGTCCTCTAGCTGCTGCCTTGCCTCGAGTCCTTTCTGCCTGGCTGCCCATCTCTGCCCCTCTGGATTAATGTTTCTTCTTTAACTCCATGGTTGTTAGACTTCCATACAGTTAGATTTTCTGACTTTCTGGTTGCCTTTTGTTTTTAAATTTGTTGTCCTTCTTTCAGTTGTGGGAGGAGGCACAGTGTGTCTACCTATGCCTTCATCTTCTCTGGAAGACTAGATGTCAGAATATATTTTTTTTAACGTTCAATTTATTTGTGTCATTATTAATTTCATTTATCACCGTCTTTTTAAAAATATATATTTTATTGATTATGCAATGACAGTTTTTCTATTCCCTCCCTTTATTTCCCTCTTCCCTGTACCCCCTTCCCACCAGGATTTCCCCCTTAGTTCATGTCCATATATAAGTTCATATGACTTCCTTGAAGTCATACATATAAGTTCCTTGGCTCACATTTCTTATACTATTTTAACCTCCCCCTGTCTATTTTGTACCTACCATTTATGCTTCTTATTCCCTGCATATTTTCTAATGTTCTCTCCCTTCCCCCTTCCTGTTGATAACCCTTCAAGCGATCTTCATTTCTGTGATTCTGTTCCTGTTCTAGTTGTTTGCTTAGTTTGTTTTTGTTCTCTTTTGTTGTCGATAGTTGTGAGTTGTCATTTTATTGTTCATAGTTTTGAGCATCTTCTTTATCTTGGATAAGTCTTTTTAACATTTCATATAAGGGCTTGGTGATGATGAACTCCTTTAACTTGACCTTATCTGGGAAACACTTTATCTGCCCTTCCATTCTAAGTGATAGCTTTGCTGGATAGAGTAATCTTGGATGTAGGTCTTTGCCTTTCATGAATCAAATACTTCTTTCTAGCCCCTTCTTGCCTACAAGGTTTCTTTTGATAAATCAGCTGACAGTCCTAGGGGAACTTGTTTGGAGGTAACTGTCTCTCTTTCTCTTGCTGCTTTTAGGATTCTCTCCTTTGATCTTGGGTAATGTCCTTATGATGTGGCTTGGTGTGTGCTTCTTTGGGTCCAACTTCTTTGGGACTCTCTGAGCTTCCTGGATTTCCTGGAAGTCTATTTCCTTTGCCAGAATGGGGAAGTTCTTCATTATGTTTTCAAATAAGTTTTCCATTTCTTGCTTTTCCTCTTTTCCCTCTGGCACCACTATGATTCAGATATAGGAATGCTTAAAGTTGTCCTGGAGGTTCCTAAACATTTCCTCATTTTTTAAAGATATTTTTTTTATTTTAATTGTTGTTGCAGTATAATTTTCTATCTTTTACTCCCATCCCAACCCACCCACCCAGCCCTCCCCTCCTCCCTCTCATTTCCACCCACCCGAAGTTTTTATCCATGTGTCCTTTATACTTCTTCCTGTAAACCCTTTCCCTCTTCCCCTGAAATTCCCCTGAAATTCCCTCTTCTCTCCCCTCTGAACACTGTCAGACTGTTCTCTATTTCAGTGTCTTACATTTTGCTTGTTTCTTTGTTTTGTTCTTTAGGTTCCTGTTAAAGGTGAGATCATATGGTATTTATCTTTCACTGCCTGGCTTATTTCACTTAGCATAATGCTTTCCAGTTACATTCATGCTGTCACAAAGGGTAGGAGCTCCTTCTTTCTTTCTCTGGCATAGAATTCCATTGTGTAAATGTACCATAGTTTTTTGATCCACTCATTTACTGATGGGCACCTAGATTGCTTCCAACACTTGGCTATTGTAAATTGTGCTGCTACGAACACTGTGGTGCATAGGTTCTTTTGGATTGGTGTTTCAGGGTTCTTAGGATATAATCCTAGCAGTGGAATTCCTGGGTCAAAAGGCAGATCCATTTTTAGTTTTCTGAGAAAATTCCATAGTGTTTTCCACAGTGGTTGTACCAGTCTGCAGTCCCACCAACAGTGCACTAGTGTCCCCTTTTCTCCACAACCTCTCCAACACTTGTTGTTTGTTGTTTTGCTTATGTTGGCCATTCTGACTGGTGTAAAGTGGTATCTCATTGTGGTTTTAATTTCCATCTCTCCAATAGCTGGCGATATTGAACATCTTTTCATGTGTCTCTGGATCCTCTGTATGTCCACCTTGGAGAAGTGTCTGTTCAAGTCCTTTGCCCATTTTTTAATTGGGTTGCTTGTCTCCTTAGAATGGAGTCGTGTAAGTTCTTTATGTATTTTGGAGATTAAACCCTTGTCTGAGGTATCATTGGTGAATATGTTTTCCCATACAGTTGATTCTCTTTTTAGTTTGAAACTGTTTTCTTTAGCTGTGCAGAAGCTTTTTATTTTGATGACGTCCCATTTCTTTATTTTTTCCTTTCTGTCCCTTGCTCTGGGGGACATATCAGTGAAAAAGTTTCTGTGTGAAATATCTGAGATTTTCCTGCCTATGTTCTCCTCTAGGGCTTTAATGGTGACATGGCTTATATTTAAGTCTTTTATCCACCTTGAATTTATTTTTGTGTATGATGTAAGTTGGTGCTTGAGTTTCATTTTTTTTGCACGTAGCTGTCCAGTTCTCCCAACACCATTTGTTGAAGAGACTGTTTTTACTCCATTTTATATTGCTGCCCCCTTTGTCAAATATTAATTGGCCATAGATACTAGGGCTTATTTTTGGGCTCTCTGTTCTGTTCCATTGGTCCATATGTCTGTTCTTATGCCAGTACCAGGCTGTTTTGGTTACAGTGGCCTTGTAGTACAGTTTAGTATCAGGTATTGTGATGCCTCTTACTTTGCTTTCCTTTCTCAAAATTGCAGCAGCAATTCGGGGTCATTTATAGTTCCATATAAATTTTTGAAATGTTTGTTCTATGTCTGTGAAATATGCCATTGGTACTTTAATAGGTATTGCATTGAATCTGTAAATTGCTTTGGGTAGTATGGACATTTTGATAATGTTAATTCTTCCAATCCATGAACACAGTATATGTTTCCATTTGTTTGTGTCTTCCTTAATTTCTTTCTTCCGTGTTGTGTGGTTTTCTGTATACAGGTCTTTTACTTCCTTGGTTAGATTTATTCCTAGGTATTTTATTTTTCTTTTTGTTATATCACATGGGATTTTTTTCTTGATTTCTGCTTCTGTTGTTTCATTGTTGGTATACAAAAACAACTTTGATTTCTGGATCTTGACTTTGTATCCCGCTGTTTTGCCAAATTCGTTTATTAGGTCAAGCAGTTTTTTGGTAGAGTCTATAGGATTTTCTACGTACACTATCATGTCATCAGCAAACAATGACAGTTTTGTTTCCTCCTTTCTGATTTGGATTCCTTTTATTTCCTTTTCTTGTCTGATCACTGTGGCTAAAAATTCCAATACTATATTGAATAAAAATGGTGAAAGTGGACAACCTTGTCTTGTTCCTGATCTTAGTGGAAAAGATTTTGGTTTTTGCCCATTGAGTATGATGTTGGCTGTACGTCTCTCATATATGGACTTTATTATGTTGAGGAATGCTCTCTCTATTCCCACTTAGCTGAGTGTTTTTATCATAAATGGGTGCTGTACCTTATCAAATGATTTTTGCGCATCTATTGATATGATCATGTGATTTTTGTCTTTGCTTTTGTTTATGTGATGTACTACATTTACTGATTTGCGAATATTGAACCATCCTTGCATCCCTGGGATGAATCCTACTTCGTCATGGTGTATGATCTTTTTAATGTATTGTTGGATGTGGTTTGCCAATATTTTGTTGAGGATTTTAGCGTCTATGTTCATCAGTGATATTAGCCTGAAGTTTTCTTTCTTTGTTGTGTCTTTATCTGGTTTTGGGATTAGGATGATGCTGGCTTCATAAAAAGAATTTGGCAGTCTTCCATCATTCTGGATTTTTTTGGAATAGTCTGTGGAGGATAGGGGTTAGCTCTTCCTTAAAAAAAGCTCTGTGGAATTCTCCTGTGAAACCATCCAGACCTGGACTTTTGTGTGTCATGAGTTTTTTGATTACTGCTTCAATTTCATCTGCTGTTATTGGTCTGTTCAGGTTTTCTGCTTCTTTTTTATTGAGTTTTGGAAGATTATATTTTTCTAGAAATTTGCCCATATCACCTAAGTTTGCAAATTTCTTGGTATACAGTTCGTCATAGTAATTTCTTAGAATCCTTTGTGTTTCTGTGGTGTCACTTGTAATCTCTCCTCTTTCATTTCTGATTGTGTTTATTTGGATCCTTTCTCTTTTTTTCTTGATGAGCCTGCTTAAAGGCTTGTTGATTTTGTTTATCTTTTCAAAGAACCATCTCCTGTATTCATTGATCCTTAGAATTGTGCCTTTAGTCTCTATATCATTTAATTCTGCTCTGATCTTGGTTATTTCCTTCTTTCTTCTTGCTCTGGGGCTGTCTTTGTTGTTGTTCCTCGAGTTGTTGTAGCATTTCCTTTTTTTTTTAATTCTTGTTTCTTCATTCTGTTCTGGTTGACTGTTTATTTCTTCCTTCTGCTCCACATTGTGGATCTGACTCCTGGTTTCCTTCCCTTCACTATTGGTTCCCTGTATATTTAGCTTTATTTCATTTTGCATAGCCTTCACTTTTTCCTCTATTTTAGCACCATACCTAACCATTTCTGTGAGCATTCTGATTACCAGTGTTTTGAACTGTGCATCTGATAGTTTGGCTATCTCTTCATTTCTTAGTGGTGTTTTTTTTTTTTTTTTCCTGGAGCTTTGCAGTGGCAACAACAATTAAAATAAAAAATATTAAAAAAGAAAAAAAACATATATTTCTTTTATCCTGCAAATAATTTTGAACATCTACTCATGTTTTAGCTACTGGAGTTACAACTGTTAACAATACAGTCACTAACCTTATTTTTATAAAATATATCATTTAAGAAAAGACAAAAATACCAGTAAGTAAGCAGATGAATAATTAAGACAACCACAGCTTCTTGTTATTGATTTAATTTAGAGGTGGTTGGTAGTAAAGACCAAAAAAGTAGCAGATTTTCTAACTTTTTACTATTAACTAGAATATAGGAAGAAACAAAGATTATGAAGGTGTTGAATAGAATAAGTTGAGTGTAATAAATGAACTTTTATTGCTGTTGTTCTACTGCAATAAGAAAAGGCCAAGTACATTTAATTAGGATAAATATTTTTTTTTCTCTCAAATAAAATGAAGTCAGGAGTTCAGGATAACTGGCACCTTTATGATGTCATCTTGACTTTATAAAGTCATTAACTATTTGTGAGAATATTTTTGTTAATATTCCTTTAAATCATTTTTTTCTGGCTCATTCCCCCTCCTTTTCTATATGGAACTCCAAATTTTTAAGTATATTTTATTGATTATGCTATTACAGTGTTTCTAATTTTCCCCCTTTATCCCCCCTCCACCCTTCACCCCCCAACCCTCCAGCATTGCCCCCTTACTTTATATCCATGGTTTGTATATATAAGTTCTTTGAATTCTCTGTTTCCTATACCATTTTTTACCTCTCCCCATCTATTTTATGCCTACCAATTATGCTTTTTCTTCCCTGCATCTTTTCCCTTCTATTTGTCCCCTCCCCCTTGCACTGAAATGTCCATTTTTCTGATTCTGTTCCTGTTCTAGTTGTTTGCTTAGTTAGTTAGGTACTTCATTTGTTTTAGGTTCGGTTGTTGATAGTTGTTAGGTTGTTGTCATTTTACTGTTCATATTTTTTATCTTCTTTTTCTTATACGAGTCCCTTTAACATTTCATAAAATAAGGGCTTGGTGATGATGAACTCCTTTAACTTGACCTTATCTGGGAAGCACTTTATCTGTCCTTCCATTCTAAATGATAACTTTGCTGGATAGAGTAGTCTTGGATGTAGGTCCTTGCCTTTCATGACTTTGAATACTTCTTTCCAGTCTCTTCTTGCCTATAAGGTGTCTTTTGAGAAATCAGCTGATAGTCTTGTGGGTACTCCTTTGTAGGTAACTCTTTCCTTTCCTTTTGCTGCTTTTAAGATTCTCTCTTTATCTTTAATCTTAGGTAACATAATGATGATGTGCCTTGGTGTGTTCCTCTCTGGGTCCAACTTATTTGGGACTCTCTGAGCTTCTTGGACTTCCTGGAAGTCTATTTCCATTGCTAGAATGGGGAAGTTTTCCTTCATTATTTGTTCAAACAAGTTTTCAATGTCTTGTTCTTGTTCTCCTTCTGTCACCCCTATAATTTGGATATTGGAATGTTTAAAGTTGTCAAAGAGGTTTCAAAGTCTCTCTTCATTTTTTTGAATTCTTATTTCTTCATTCTGTTCCATTTGGATGTTTATGTCTTCTTTTTGTTCCAAGTCATTGGTTTGGGTCCTGGTTTCCTTCCTGTGACTGTTGGTTTCCTGAATATTTTGCTTTATTTCACTCTGGGTATCTTTCACTTGTTCTTTCTTTTTTTGACCAAGTTCCATCAGTTCTGTGAGTATTTTGATTACCAGGGCTTTAAACTCTTCATCAGATAGGTTGGCTATCTTCTAATTGCTTAGCTCTCTTTCTGGAGTTTTGCTTTGTTCTTTAATTTGGGCCTTATTTCTTTCTCTCTGCACACCTGTTAAGTTGTAAGGGGGCAGGGCCTTAGGTATTCACCAGGGAAGGGCAACCCTCTTTGCTGCGCTGTAGCACTGCCTGTGGGGGAGGGACCAGAGAGGGAACAAGGCAGCTCACCTGCTTGGCTCTAGCCCCACTTTCCAACAAACTCTTGTGGGAGACTGGGAGTTTTTTCCAACATGGCAAACACTCCCCCACCCCCCATAGTCCACAGTCAGCTTTAAGTCTCAGTTTTCCATGCAGCCAGTCCCACCGAAATGGTCCACAGCCTCGCTGGGGGTTCTTTTCATCTGCCCGTCTTACCAGTCTGATTGACTGTTTCTTTCATTCCTTGTTTGCCGGAGTTCTACACAGTTTGATTTTCTGGCACTTCTGGCTGTTTATTGATTATAGATTCATTGTTATCCTCCTTTTGGTTGTGCAAGGAAGCAAAGAGTTTCTACCTACTCCTCTATCTTGGCCAGAACTATGGAACTCCAATTATATATGTTTGACTTTAATGTTGTTTAATAAGCCCTTGAGGCTCTCTTTATTTTTTCTTTTATTCAGGTTGAATAACTTCTATGATTTATCTTAATATTCACTATCTTCTTCTTTATCATCTTTATGCTAATATTAAGCCCATTTCCAGTGATTTCCTTTCAGATATTGTATTTTTTTGTAAAATATTCATTTTTAAAATTGTTTGTAAGTCTCTGCTGACATTTCTTAGCTTTGTGATTCATTGTGAGTATATTTTCATTTATATCGTTAAGAATAGACATAATAGTATGAAATTTCCTCAGAAAACAAAAAATGGAACTGCCTTTTGACCCAGCAATTCTACTGCTGGGATTATATTCTAAGAACCCTGAAATACCAATCCAAAAGAACCTGTACACTTCAATGTTCATGGCAGCACAACTTACAATAGCCAAGTGCTGAAAGCAACCTAAGTGCCCATCAGTAAATGAATGGGTCAAAAAACTATGGTACATTTACATGAAGGACTTGTTTTTTAAATATGACCTATGATAACATTACTATACCTGATAAGTTAACAATATCTCCTAATATCAACTATCAAGCCAGTTTTCAACTTTCCTTAAAGTCTCACACATATTTTGTAGTTTGTTCATTGATCAGGTTCCAAATAAGGGCATGCAATGTAATTGATTGATATAGGATTTATGTATGTTTCATATATATTTTTTCCTTTTTGCCTGCAACATTTTATTGAAGATACCAGGTAATTTCTTTTAGAGAGTTTTTACAGTCTGCATTTTACTAATTGTATCCAGGTCATGTATTTCACATGGTCCTCTGTATTCCCCATAAAACAGTAACATGATCCAGTGGATTATCACATTAAAATTTGATTTCTTTACCACAATAAAAAATAAATAAATAAAGTCCTTGTTTGATCATTCCAACATCTAGCCAGTCTCAAAGCTGAACTTTGTTGATTATCTCATTGAAAATGATCACATTATCCTCATTCATCATATTTGAGTAGTTTTAAATTATATGCTAGATGCTCTGACTATTATATTGTGGGGGCTCTACGTTCTGTTATGTTCTTCTGAAGAGGCTTGCTGTTGTTTTAGCAAACAATTAACTCAATTCTTCTCAAATTATATATTCTGTCTACACTGTCATGGGTAGTGGTTCAAATTTAACTCCAGTTAGCTTTTCCTGAAAACTGCTTTGTGTTCATAATTTATTGGTTTACCAGAGACTTAAGCAGAGCTTGCATACAAAATTTGGGGTTTCCCTTTTTTGGAATTCTCCTTACCAAAGTTACTACCCCATTTCCTAGCAACTATGATTATTCTGAGTTTTCTCCTCTAGTTCTGCAGGCCAAAATAATGAGTTTGCTATTGGAGTTTTGTCTACACTAAATCATGTAATGACTGCAGTCTTCTTTCAGGATACAGCCATAAAAATGAAAATTTCTCTGCAGAATTCTAAGTTTTGACTTTTTTAAAAAATCTGCCTATTTTGCTCATTCTCTAAAGCTGTCAGCCAGTTGATTTTTGTATGTTGTCCAAAGTTTATAGTTGTAATCTGTGGGAGTTCAGTCTTTCAGGAGCTTATTCTATTATAATAGAAGTGAAATTCTGAGTAAACTCTTCATGATCCCTAATTTCTGAGGTTGCTGTTCCAAGCAAGTAGTATATGGTATTTTTCCCTTCCCTATTTTTTTTTATTATTCCATGGGAGTAAGAGAGAAAATATTAAATAAGACCTTTGGGTGTCAATAGTAAGAAAACAGCTGGTAGTGGAGAAAAGGGTAGCAATTTGGCCAAGTAAAATTTGTGTATTGTCTTTGGATTTTGCTTTCTGCACACAGGCTGACTACCCCTTAAAATTCTGAGAGATATCATCTATACTATAGTCTCTACAGAAGTATGCAGTGGGCAATCTGGGTGGCTGCCTGTGGCAGCTCTGTCTGTCTTCTGTTGACCACAAATTAATCCGAAGTGAGGTACACTGAACATAGATACATCTAATTGAAAGCAGAAAATTTTGAAGGGGAAACAGGATGGCAGTGATATAAGTGGGAGCTGAGCCCACTTACTCATGTATCCAACTGGGACACCTAGCTGATCTTCTGAAGAAATGAATCAACAGCCAACAGAATACCAGCTGATATGAAGTTTGGAAACCAGAGTGCAAAGGACACTTAAAAAACAGGTGGTAAGGACATTTTGTAGGCCAATGGGAAGGTCCCTGGGCCTTTCTTTGGAGACCACTGCTGCAGGATCATTGGAGGAGAGCTGGGTAAGTGATAGAAACCTAGTAGCTCCATTTCCTCCCAGAGCGGGGAAGTCTCAGATCTGCACTAGGAGAGACCTGGACTATTAAAGTCTCTGTGGGGATAAAAAGGCAGTTAGTGACACAAAACCTGCACCACACCCTGACTGGGGTTGCAGTCGCCAGCTGGGATAGTACCAGAGAAATTGGGGAACCAGGTGACACCTAGAGCTGTGAGAAGAGAGGGGCTGCAACTGGTCATGACCCAGATAGACACTGGACTGGTCAGAGAGTTGAAATGTGTGGAAGGCCAGGAACTTGTTAGGAGCAGCAGGTGGCACCCAAGGGGACTTTTCTCAAAAGATGATCTCAGCCACTATGCAGGGGACTTGCTTGCATAGGGACCTTCTGACCACAGTGGACAGGCCAGTGCAGAGGAAGGAGTGGTGGCACAAAATGCTTCCACTCAGGGTGCCTCACTGACTGACCAAGGGATGCAAAATGAGGTGGATTGTCAGCACCCGCCTGGCGCAAATGTACAGGGTAAACAGTGCAGACAGCATAGTCTCTGAGAGCATGGGCTGTAAACTGGGTTCCTATGATTACTGTAACCCAGACTAAGCCCCCATCCTCTGGGAAACACAAGAAAGGAAATAAAATGGAACCCAGGATCCTCCCCTGCCTGTGGGATCTGGGAAAACTTGCAAAACCAGATTGGCAGGTTTGAAATCAGTAGAAGTCTTTTTTCCCCACTCCAAGAGTAAGACAATAAGACCTGGAGCTGTGAGAAAACCAGAGAGAAGTCAGAAGGCGAACACCAACAGCTGAGACAAATTTCACTTTGCTCTCCTTCAGAACTTGCATATTCTTTTTATTTCTCACCTTTGCATTTATTTAATTTTTGTTTGTTTTTATTGCTTGATTTGTTTTTTTATTCTTTAATTTTGCATTTTAACTTTTCATATTGTATTTTAATTTTTCTTCTTTCACTTCATTCATATTCCCAATAACACACTACTCTTGGTCTTTTACTTTTTATTCTTTATATTCACAGTACATATTTTTAATCATACTATTGTTATTCCAAATCCCACACAGCATTCTTCTCTGGTCTTAATCCATTTTGCCATCTTCCTAAGCTCTATTACTGTTATGGTTAATTTTATTTTCTCTTAACACTATGCCAAGTTTATGTCCCTTAGTCTCATTATTTCACTTCAATCTAAACTTGCATAAGCCCTCTTTTTTCTTAAGTCAGTTCACATTCTTTTTCCCTTTCCCTTTTAATAAGGCTTCTTTTTCACTTTTCATAAACAGTGGCCAGTTGAGTGAAATATCATGGTTATTGCTGTACATCTCCAATCGATCTCCTCTCTGTTCACTACTCATTTGTACTTTAAGTCCCATGGAATACTCTCCCACTGCCTTACTTTATTTTTCCTTCCCTCTGCCCCTTATCAGCTGAGTAAGGAATTTTATTTCATTGTTTTCTCCCTTGCATTTTTCCCCCTTTTTTCCTGCTCTTTCAACCTGGGCTTTACTCCCTACTTTTATTAGCTTGCTTCCACCATCCTCTCAAAATCACTTTTCTTTACTGTAGACATTTCATATTCACCTTTCACTTTTCTATGATATTCTTATTCCCATTCCACCTTTAGTAAACTTCATTCTACTGTCATTGCTATCAACGCTGCTCTAGTTTTTCGGCACTTTTGCTCCTGTTGGTCCAGTACCATTTCAATTATACTTCAAACTTCATAGTATACTCTTCCCTCTCCTTACACCATTAATCCCATCACCCTTTGTGTTTTTTTTTTATATTGTCGATTTTGCTCTCTCCCTTTCTTTGCCTTGGTTCTTTCCTAACTCTTATTGATTCTCTCCCCTCTTACCACGCAACAACATTTTGGCCTCTTATAGTCATTTCATATCCCCTTTGTCATATGTTATAATACCAGCAACCCCTCTTCACCTTTATTAAGCTTAGTTCAATTGTAGCTGAGATTGCTGATGTGGTGGGGGTTCTTTTTGCTGGCATAGGTTTGGTTGTCTGTTAATACTGCTTTGTTAACCAATATCTGTACAACATCATACAAAACAGGGTGGGAGTTGAGAATACCAGTACACTCATTTGAGGGGAGAACCCACCAACAAAGGAGCCACCAACAGGTAAAACCCAAGTACAAAAATAGATCCTCTGCAAATGGCAGAGAGGGCAACCCTAGAGCATCCAGACAAGGAGATCAAGAAGACCACACCACTGAGTCACCAGGAACCAGGAAGAAATGAAGAGTACAATATCTGAAATAAAAAATACACTAGAAGGAATTACAAGGAGGCTGGATGAAGCAGAGGACTGAATTAGTGAACTAGAAGGCAAGGTAGAAAGAAATACCCAGGTAGAGCAGCTGCATAAAACAAGACTAAAAAATATGAATATAGCTTAAGGGAACTGCAAGACAACATGAAATGCAACAACATTCAAATCATAGGAATACCATGATGCAGACACCGACCTGCAGTGTCTTCATCATTATGGAGAAAATGAGACAATCACACAGACTACCGAGTCCGGTGGAGGAAAAGGGACAGCATTGCTTTTCTCTCAAGGGGAGCAAGGCCTCTGCCATGACAGGCCTTTATTGGGTTTTCTCTGCCCATTACACACAGGTTCACTTTAGGTGGTTACCTTTTACAGAAAACAAAGGAGCCAATGCTGCTAATCACATCACAGAAGAGGGATATTTGCAAATGAAAGGGCAAAAGTGGTTGAACTGGTTACACTCATCCTTGGAAGGTTTAACATGGATTTTAGGAAGTTGCTTTGCAGTAAATGTCCTCAATTCAGGGTGAGGGAGTTTTAGCAAAAAGCAAGACTCAAAGTGGCCTCGGTACATTGCAGGCCTGATTCCCTATGGGAGAACCTATCCATGGGCATGGGTCCTATGCATCTCCCAATGGGAGCTGGGCCCACACAACACAGAGTGGCCTCCTACATCTCCCTGCTTTGTTTTTTGTTAGGACCGCTATAGACCCCATTAAGCTTGCTACTTGCTGGTCTCCCGCACAACCCTGGAAAAATGATTCGCAAATGTGTTAAAGTACACAGAACATTATTACAATCAGTAAGCAACCAGTGGTTCCATAGACCCACATTCTCAGATTAAGCCCATCAAACATTGTCAGGCAGTAATTATCAAATAGATAATATTCAAAGAACTCTGAGGGTCTATTTTGAGTCAGGGTCAGATAGCTAAAGGGCCATGAACTTTGGGGAAACAAACTCATTTCAGGCTTGGACCCTTATCATTTAAATTGAGGGTATTAGCAAAGCATGTTTCACAGGATTTTATGCATTCTGCCTTAGGCCTGATTGCCCCTTGGAACCTCCCCTTGCCAGCACAGAGCTGCACCCACCTCCAGCATTGTTTCAGGCTTAGGTGGAACAGGGAAAGGCAAGCGGTCAAGAGACTAGGAGACATCTTGCAGGCAGAATGGGGACTCAGGCTAAGTCAAAGCTGAGGGTTGGGGGTCCAATGCATCTCCCAATGGGACCTGGGCCCACACCACACAGAATGGACTCCTACAATACCAGAAGGAGAAAAAAAGAGCAAGGGATAGAAAACCTGTTTGAAAAATAATGACAGGAAACTTCCCTGACCTGTAGAGGGGAAAAGCCACATAAGTTCAGGAAGCACAGAATGTCCCATTCAAGATGAAGCCAAAAAGGTTTACTCCAAGACGCATCAGAATTAAAATGCCAAATTTTAAAGACAAAGGGAAAATCTTAAAGAGAGCAAGGGAGAAACAGGGTAACATACAACGGAACTCCAATAAAAGTAGCAGCTGATTTCTCCACAGAAACATGACAAACCAGAATGGAATGGTAAGAAACACTCCAAGTAATGAAAAACAAAGGCCTGCAGCCAAGGTTACTCTATCCAGCAAGGCTCTCAATTAAAATGGAGGGTGAAACAAGGAGCTTCCCACGCAAATGAAGGCTAAAAGAATACACCTCCCCAAAAACAGCATTGCAAGGCATGCTAAAGGGATTGTTTTAATACGATAAAGGAAAAGAGTGAGAGACAGGAACACAGGTACAACGGGGTGGGGGGGGGGAAATGACATTGAATAAGTACCTATCAATAATAACCTTAAATGAAAATGGATTAAATGCTCCAATTGAAAGACATAGAGTAGCTAAATGGATAAGAAATCTAAGAAATCATGACCCACATATACGTTACTTACAAGAGGCCCACCTCAGAACCAAAGACATACACAGACAGAAAGTGAAGGAATAGAAAAAAATATTCCAAGCAAGTGGACATGGAAAAAAAAGATGGAACAGCAATACTTAGACAAAATTGACTTCAACACATAGACCATAAAAAGAGACACAGAAGGACACTCCATGATACTAAAAGGAAGAATCCGTCAAGAAGACATAAACATTGTAAACATATATACATTCAACATAGGACTACCCAAATATATAAGGAATATCTTGGAGGACTTCAAGAAAGAGATACAGAGCAATACATTTGTAGTATGGGATTTTAACACCTCACCGTAAACAATGGATAGATCTTCCAAACAAAATATCAGCAAAGATATTGTGGCATTGAACAATGCCCTAGATCAAATGGACTTAACTGAAATATTTAGAACCTTTATCCCAAAGAAACAAAATATACATTCTTTTCAAATGCACAGGGAATATTTTCAAAGATAGACCACACGATGGGACACAAAACGAGCCTTAACAACTTCAAGAAAATCAAAATCATATCTAACATTTTCTCAGACAAAGCCTTGAAATGAGAAACCAACCTCAAGGATAAAATTGAAAAACATTCAAACTCATGGATAATTGAATAGCATGCTATTGAACAATAAATGGGTTAATAATGAGATCAAGAAAGAAATCAAAAAGTTTCTGAAAACAAATGAAAATGAACATGCAACAGTCCAAAACTTATGGGACA
>PVIA01009688.1:0-58829 GCA_004024845.1 Tonatia bakeri | reverse complement strand
TGCGGCCTAGGGCTCTGACTTTAATTGACAGCTTTAACAGTCCCCTGGCTCTGTGGCTACTAATTGGGTTTAGATAGGTTGGGGGTCCTTATTCCCCTGGCCCCACCCTGTCAGATCAGTACATGTTAACTGTGTCCCTCCACCAGAAAGATCACTTTATGAGTAAGTAGCCTTACTGTCGGGAAATGTCTGTCTCTCTCTCCTCAGGTCTACGGTAGCAGCATTGCCTCCTGTTGCTGTCCCTGAGAACTATACTATTACCTGCAGTTTTCACAGCCCTTCCCACATATCCAAGACAGCTACTTTTTTTTTTTTTTTTTAGAAATTCTCAGGAAGCCCCTTTACGATAGCATGGATGGAACTGGAAAACATTATGCTAAGCAAAATAAACCAGGCAGTAAAAAACAAATACCAAATGATCTCACCTTTAACAGAAATCTAATCAACAAACAAACAAACAAGCAAAATATACCCAAAGACACTGAAATAGAGAACAGGTTGGCAGTGACCAGAGCGGAGAGGGGAGGGAATTTCAGAGGAAAAGGGGAAGGGTTTGCAGGAACAAGTATAAAGGACACATGGACAAAAACTAGGGGGGTGGGGTGGAAACGGGAGGGAGGTGGGAAGGGCTGGAGGGGTGGGCTGGGATGAGAATAAAAGGTGGAAAACTGTACTTGAACAACAATTAAAATTAAAAAAAAAGAAATTCTCAGTAACCCATTTGAAAATGCTTATATTTCTAACTAGAGGTCTGACTCAGTCCTAGAGTTACACAGAAAACTACACCTCCACGGGAGTGTTGGATCAGGCACTGGAGATTGCGATTTATAATTTGTTAGTGACTAATTTCATGACTAGATTCATGGTCATCTGCTGGAAAGAATGCTAATATTACTTTGCCTTTTTTTCCTTCTTTCTCTTTCTTTCTTTCTCTTTCTTTTCTTTTCTTTCTTTCTTTCTTTCTTTCTTTCTTTCTTTCTTCTTTCTTTCTTGTAAAGAAAGCATTTAAAAGGCTTATTTGGACCAAGGAAAATGTTGAAATAAAATTATAATGTTGTTCCTACTCAGCTACCTCCTAACATAACCTCCAAAGGGCCTGGAGTTTATACCATTTACCTTTTGTTAGGGAATGCATTGGACAGGTGGCTACCAGCTCTGCTGGAGAGATCACTGATAGGCAGTGATGAAAGGGTGTGAAGCCCCCACAAGGCTGCAGTCCTAAACTTAATGGAAATATTGGAAATGGAGTAGTAACCAGCTTTTATGTTTACCCAGCAAAGACAAGAAAGCCTTATTATTATAAGCGGCAGAACCAAAGTATTTCTCATACTGTTTTGAACCGTGGGGACCTGAAGGCAGATGTTTGATGGTGGGGTCTGTATAAATAAAATGGATCAGCAAATGACTGAGATCCTGCTTAATATACATAATCAGAAAATGTCTGAAGTATCATAAGCAGAAATATAACAGGACATTATGGATTAAATGTAAACTGACCTATCCAATCATAAAATAGGACATGCAGAAGAGATTTGCATTATAAAATAAGACCAGTCTTCAAGGCAATTAAACCATATGAGCAAGGGCTCAGACCAGTGGTGTGCTAGTGATGTTCAACATCCAGTCTCCCAGCTGGAGGAGATCAGAATCCCTAATTAGCATACCTTCTGATTTTCATAGTATAGCACTGCCATGTTGGGCATTAATTATAGAAAGACAGATATGTATATAATCGGCTCATGGGAGCCTGTGCAACACACCATTGGGTCTGACTGTTGTGATACATGATGAAAATGGCCTCTTAGTCATTTTCTATTACCAGTTAACAGAGGACTGGCTTACAGATCGGTGAATTTTCAACAATCAAGTAGATCAGGGTTGGCAAACTATAGCCTGTGGACTAAATCTGCCATACCATCTGTGTAAATGAAGTTTTATTGGAACACAGCCACATTTGCTCATTGTGCATTCTCTGTCACTGCTCTTGAACTTAGAACCATGGAGATGAGCAGTTGCAATAGAGATTATGTGGACCACAAAGCCTAAAATGTTTATTATCTGTCCCTTTCTGGAAAACATTTGGTAATCTCTCAAGTGGGTTTAAAAACAAAACAAAATTGTTTCAAAGTTGTATAGATGCCATCCAACCATTTTACCTTGCCACCTCAGCTTGATCAAAGAGTTTATGGACAAATTTGTCATAATGGAATAAATGATGCTATCAATGGGTTTATCAAGGTCCTGCTGTGTCTAATTTCCCTGAAACATTGGCCAACTCTTTGTCCCTCTATTCCTAGAAGGCCCAGATAACAGATGGATATTTTGGATGCTTTCCATCACAGACAGAGAAGCTATTTGTAATCCAAAAATTGACACATTACTTTTGATATAGATTTGCCTCCCTTGCCTTTAGTGTCTCTGCCACCATCACCATTTTGAAATTATAGAATACCAACCAAGAGTCTCCTTTCATGTAGAAAGTAATTGGGCAATGAACTACAATTTAAGAATCTAATTGTTCTTGTGCTCTATCACTGTGGAACAGCTGGCTTGACAGAACAAGATAAATTTCTACCAAGGTTTCTGTTATGGTTTCAGTTGAAAGACATCTGGAAGTTTTAGTTCTATGCCTCAAACCAAAGGACTATATACCCTGCTATATCCCTACTGTCAGGTATAAACTATGGGGTGAATCTGAGTGTGGCCATCCTCATATGACTCCAAATAATCTACTGAATAAATGTTTGCTTCCACTCCCCATAATCTGGTTCAGAAAGATCTTAATTTCAATGAGAGCAATATATCTATTGGCCCATGCATATTGTTTTGTTTGTCTGTTACACTGGAAGTTAAGACAATTTTCAATCCTCAAAAAACAGAGTTGACTACCAAAGTGATAGATCCTGATTTCAAAGGGAAAACTGTGTTGCTCTTATAAGAGTAAGGAAAATCAAGTTTGGAAACCAGATTATTCAGTGAGAAACCTTTTAAGGGCACTAGTCTAATAGTCCTGTGCAGCAGTTGTCCAGCAAACAGAGAATACTAGGGTTTCAGATCTCACAGAAGTAAAGTCAGCCATCCATGCACTCCATTCTGCTAAGGTACTCACAGAATTTAAGGAAAAATGGAAATGAAGGAAGTTATTATCAACTCAGACTTTGTATTTGTACACAAAACCAGTAATTGAAATAGCTCTGTTTAATTTTATTTAACAATTCCCTTTCCCTCTTTTGTCCCCAGAGGCTTGTATGAAAGTCACTGGTAATTAATATTTTAAAGTTGAAGAAGTATGACTGAATTGATATCACTCGGCAACATCATAGCAGTTGTTATGGTCGTACATGCTCTATGACAGGACAAAGAATGTTTTCCCTGGAAACAGCACACGATGGATTTCCTAATGCCAAGTTATTTCCAGTTGAACATTCACAATGATGTTCCATTTTCTGTTTCTCCAAGCAATTCAACATTCATTATAGCTAACTTTTCTGGACTTCTCAATAGCTCCCTTGTCTTCTGGCTTCCACGTAAGTTTGCCTAATAGAATTATAGACAGGAGAACAGAAAGTTGGAGAAGAGTAAAATTTGGATAACGTTCTTACAACTCTCTAGGTGCCACATTCCAGTGCATTGGGAACATCGATTTTATCATATTGCCAGATTCCTATCATTTTTCCACCTATTGAATAAAGTTATTAATAAGACTCTATTCCTACTATTTTCTCAATTCTCTTTTGGTTGATAAGGCATGTCAAAGTGCTAGAGAAATCTTAAAATAAATAAATAAAAGTATACTTTAACACACATTGTACAACTATACTTTTTTCAGATGTTATGGAAATCCTTATGGTGGCCACAACTGAGTTAACTTTCCTAGCGGCTGCCATCATTGACCTGACCAGCTAATGCCCAAGACAAAAGTTAAATGAATCGCTACCATGCTCTGTGAGGAGCTGATTGGCTAGAGTAATAATGGAGTCTAGGTTGCTAGCCATGAAGTCGTTGCAATGATCCCAGCAAGAGTGAATGTAAAAAAGACAAGTGTATTTGCTACTACTGCTATTGCTTTATAATGTCCTGGCAAGTGCAATAAGATCAAAGGTGTATAAATATTGAAAATGAGACAGCGTTATTATTTTCTGGTGGATGTTTGGCTACTTGTTTAATCCAGGAGTTTCAACTAAGAAAATATTAAAATTGAATTCAGTAAGGAAGTCAGTTACTATGAGAATAACTTTCCTTTTTATGAAAAACAGAATATTTTACAGTTAGAATGTGTTATTCATGGTATTATGGTTAGAATATATCATTTATTATATTACAGTTAAAATATATTATTCATCATGTTACAGTTAGAATATATTATTCACCATAGCAAGGATGAATATAATATATTTTTATGAGACTGATGCTCTGCCCGCTGCGCCACGAGGGCCGCTAAAATATAATATATTTTTAAAAGGAGCTCTGGAGGAGAGCTAGTTAAGGCTGGAAGTCCTTAACTGAGATCTTGGAAAAGCAGAAGTGAGGATATTGAATATTTCACTTAGAGATAGTGGCGTACAATGTGACAATCAACTTCACCAAATGTAGAAAAATACAATGTTCTTTGACTAGGATATTTTTCAGTATGTATCATTAATTCTCAATTGATTTTATGAATGTATTTGTCCCTGGGAACCTGTTTCCACAGGACTGACTCCAGGGAACCACTGCAGACACTAAGTCCACCAGTGTGCAAGTCCCACAGTTGGTCCTCCACACTCACGGGTCCCACATCCGTGGGTTTCAATCTGAGGCTGGTTGAATCTGCACACGGAGAATCCAAAGATACACAGGGCTGATTGTAATCATATTTAGATTAAAATTTAATAAAATCCCTAACTTAGATCAAACACTTTCCAAAGTTTGCAAACTTTTCAGTTATATCAGTTTAGTTTAAAATGTCAATTGAGCTCTTTTTCTTTGGACATTTGACTAAAGTCTTTGATCCAGTCTCCTGCAAGGTCTATTATTCTCATGTAGTAATTAAGGATTGTAATGAAATTACATACATAACTGTCTAGTATAGTGTTTGGAACTCAGTGAGTGCTTTCTTAAAGTTGATTTGTCTGTTCTTTCACAAGCTTTGTTGATGAGAGACCAAACTGTCTACTAAGCCCATGCTTTCCCTTATGGAGCTGTCACTAGGATGAGGTTACTCAAACAAGGACCACATTCCCCAGAACCTCCTGCAGCTAGGTGATGCCATCTGCATGGTTGCTTGCCACTGCTATACAGAAAAAAAGTGTGTTGTCTTTTCTGGACAGAAATGCTAAAAACCAGTATTCTGGACTAGTTTCAGCTCTGACACTTATAGCTTGGAAGTTGTTACTCCTTGACTTACAACTAGAAAAAAAGATGAACACACTGAAATCAATGACTTTTCTTGGATCCACTGAAAAATTGAGCTCACAGGGAAGGAACATCGTGACTCCAAAAAACAGGGAGAGAAGTGGATAAAGATAATCACAGCCAAAATATACTTACTAAGATCAGAAGATACTGGAACCACAAATTGTCATGAATACTTGCACAGTAACTTTGATGAATTGCTAGAGGAGAGGTGTGGACTATTAGGACAGTGAGAATCTCTAAGGCCCACAGTCTTAAGGATCCCCCAATGTCCATGGGTTTTACCTGTGGAAACTCCTCCAGGTTTTCAAGGTCAATCCCTAAAGAAAACTCTCATATTTCTGGCAGGGTGACAGGAAAAGTAACTTTTAAAATTGCCCCAACATTTTCCATAAAAAAACACTATTTTGCAAGGAAACAATAATTTACCAGAGCTTTATCTGAGTCAGTGAAAGAGAAATTATCCAACTCTACACCCTCTAAATTTTCTGTCAAACCTCAGGGTGGTGAGGCAGTGTACGATAATTTTGAAGGTCATAGCACTAGTACAAAGGCCTCCTAAAATGCTGTGATCCAATCATAAGATTAGAGAATGCTCTCTGACCCATACACCTTACTACCAAATATACAGGTCTCTAAGTGAATAATGACAATTGAAGCTGAAAGAGCTGCAAGGCACTGACCCTATTTAAGAAGGCATTCTTAGGGGAGCCCAGGACAGCAAGGGAGACAAACAAAGAATGTTAGAAGAATTTTAAGGCCTCAGGCAGCTACAGCTACAATAAATATTAAATACAAGCTCACTCCTAGCCAGATAAATTTAAAGCCTCTTGCTATAAGGCTTTTACCTTAGTGGCTATTACTAAATACATCATGTTTGACTTTCAATGAAAGTTTACAAGGCATGCTAAATGCCAATAAAATAAAGCATGAAGATAAAAGGAAATCATCAAACCCAGATGTATATGAAATATATTTTGGAATTACAGGATAGGGAATTTAAGAGAACTATAATTAATCTATTAAGACTTTAATAATGAAAAAATAAGTTTTCAACAGGTAAGAGCACAAACTGGCAAAAAATATTTGCAAAATATATATACAATGGAGGATTTGTATCCAAAAGTAAAAAGAACTCTTAAAACTCAGCACTATAACCAAGCAACCAACCAAACAAACAAACAGAAACTCATATATCTGAAGAGAATAAATGATCAGGAAATATTTGGGCATATATATATGTGTGTGTGTGTGTGTGTGTGTAAGACAAAAGATATACAGTATTTTTCATTAAAGGAATACGAATTAAAACAATAACTGGGCACCACCACACACCCAACAATGGCAGAAATGGAAAAACCGGCAATACTGAGTACAAGTGGATATGCAGAGCCACAGCAACTCTTACTTCTTGCCAACAAGAATGCAGAAGAGTTAAGCCATTTCGAAAAGTGGCTTGGCAACATTTAATTATGTAGGTTATATTTACATATAGATAAAGATACAGATATAGGTACAGATCACAAAGTATATAGTCTTACTGTAGGACCATCCATTGTTCCCCTTTGCATTGACTCAATTGCTTTTAAAAACTGGCCACACAATAACCTGCATGTGAATATTTTATAGCAGTTTATTCATAATTGGCAAAAAGTAGACACCTTTAAAATGCTCTTTAATAGATAGGTGGTTAAACTATTGTGCATTTGTGTAATATATTATTTCTTCAATAATAAAAACAATTGATTTATGAAGTCACAGAAAGACAAGGATAAACTTTAAATGTATATTGCTAGCTGGCAGAAGGCATTCTGAAAAGCCTACCTACTACAGTATTCCCTTTATATAACACCAGGAAAAGGAAAAACCAGAATGAGACTAAAAAGAGGATTGGCTTCCAAGGATTCAGGGGAAGAAAATGAGGAGAATATGTGAAGCACAGGAATTTTTTCAAGTGGTGTATACACTATTCTATGTATAATATAACTGTGTATAAATTATATTACACACATGTCAAAATCCCCAGAAACTTACAACATGAAGTTCAGTCTTCATGAATACAAATAAAAGCAATCATTTAGGGAGTTAGATGACCAGAGAATACAAAGCAAGCTTAGATGACATGATCTAACTGTATTACAAACACGTAAAATAATCTCCTGAATAGAGTGGGTAGAAGGAAGAAAGATGTCAACCTGCTGATTTAAGAAACTTTAGAAAATAATGGATTTTGTATGTCTAAAGGCAAAATCATAACACATAAGCACTGTACTGTTGTTGATGAAGCTATTTCCCATATGGGTGCAAATTAGCAGGTCTGATATTGTTATCCATGCATTCTGAGATTGAACAGTTAAATAGATGGGAGCCAGTTTCCTCACAACTAGCATGCAAGGTCACAGATAAGTGAGTGAGGGAGGCATGAAAGATATAGGTGGTAAGGAACAGAATTGAGATATCAGTATGGACTCATTTTGAGCTTAATTAGACAGAGGTGGAAATAATTTTATGAAATGAAAAGTTGGATTGTTATTTGATCCAGCAACTAGAATCACGTATGACATACAATCTTATTATGATGTTCACTTGAACATGCTTGGCTTCTGATATGTATGGTTTTATATTGCAGGTACTCGAAGGTAAGCAGATGTGAAATAACTGTGTAAATTCATCTGGATGTAAAATATAAAAATATAAATTTGAGATTTAATTGATCTATTAAAGTATAAAATTGAGCCAATTTTACAAGGTAGTCATTGTGTATTAGTTGCTGGAGATATAGTGATGAATAAGAGGAAGACTCTGCTCTTACCGCTTACATGCTTACATAGCAATGTCATCTCTGGAAACCAGCAGCATATGGTAGGGGACAGGGAGGAAAATAGGAAAAGGAGAAAGAAGTGATGATCTTAAAACAAGCAAACAACAACAAAATGAGGTCATAAGGGAATCTTATCATGGGTAATTATTAAGTAGAAAGTATGAAAGTAAAGTCTGGTGATTTTTCATGTTTTTCTCCCTCAAATTTGCTGTATCTCTTTTTTCTTTTTTTAGATATATTTTATTGATTATGCTATTACAGTTGTCCCATTTTCCCCCCCTTCATTCCCCTCCACCCTGCACACCCCCTTCCACTCACATTCCCCCATTAGTTCATGTCTATGTGTCATACTTATAAGTTCTTTAGCTTCTACATTTCCCATATTATTCTTACCCTCCCCCTGTCTATTTTCTACCTACCATCTATGCTACTTATTCTCTGTACCTTTTCCCCCTTTCTCCTCCTTCCACTCCCCTGTCGGTAACCCTCCATGTGCTCTCCATTTCTATGGTTCTGTTCCTGGTCTAATTGTTTGCTTCGTTTGCTTTTGTTTTTGTTTTAGGTGTGGTTGTTAATAATTGTGAGTTTGCTGTCATTTTACTGTACATGTTTTTTATCTTCTTTTTCTTAGGTAAGTCCCTTTAACATTTCATATAATAGGGGCTTGGTGATGATGAACTCCTTTAACTTGACCTTATCTGAGAAGCAGTTTATCTGCCCTTCCGTTCTAAATGAAAGCTTTGCTGGATAGAGCATTCTGGGATGTAGGTCCTTGCCTTTCATGACTTGGAATACTTCTTTCCAGCCTCTTCTTGCCTGTAAGGTCACTTTTGAGGAATCATCTGACAGTCTAATGGGAACTCCTTTGTAGGTAACTGTCTCTTTATCTCTTGCTGCTTTGAGGATTTTCTCCTTCACTTTAATCTTGGGTAATGTAATTATGATGTGCCTTGGTATGTTCCTCCTTGGGTCCAATTTCTTTGGGACTCTCTGAACTTCCTGGACTTCCTGGAAGTCTATTTTCTTTGCCAGATTGGGGAAGTTCTCCTTTATTATTTGTTCAAATAACTTCCTATTTGTTCTTGTCCCTCTTCTCCTTCTGGTACCCCTATAATTCAGATGTTGAAAAGTTTAAAGATCTGAAGGTTCCTAAGCTTCTTCTCATGTTTTTTAATTCTCATTTCTTCATTCTTTTCTGTTTGATTGTTTCTTTCTTCCTTCTGGCCCACTCCATTGATTTGAGTCCCAGTCTTCTATATGGTCCCTTGTACATTTTCCTTCATTTCACTTAGCATAGCCTTCATTTTTTTCATTTAATTTGTGTCCAAATTCAACCAATTTTGTGAGCATCCTGATCACCAGTGCTTTGAACTGTGCATCTGATAGGTTGGCTATCTCTTTGTTGTTTAGTTGTATTTTTTCTGGAGCTTCAATCTGTTCTTTCATTTGGACCCCCTTTTTTTTGTCTTGATGTGCCTGTTACATAGTGAGGCACAGAGCCTTAGGTTTTCACCAGGGTGGGGTAAACCACGCTGCTGTGATGTGATGCTGTGTGTGGGGGACGGGTCCAAGAGGGATCCATGGTGCTTGCTCCACTTTCACTCTCAGTTCCTTCTGTTGCTTCCCCCAAGCAAAATGAGCCCTTCTGGTGCTGATTCCCGTGTGGGTGGGCTTGTGTACATTCTAGGACCCCATAGGTCTCTCTGACAAACTCTCCTGTGAGGCTGGGAATCTCTCCCATCACCTCAACCCTCACAGGTGTTTTCAATCAGTGTTTTGAGTCTTTATTTCCCAGCGCTGAGACCCTGAGTTGTGTGGTCTGTCTTGCTCCCCAGTTTTGCCTGGTTTATCTGGGCATGGATGTGGGACCACTGGGTTTCACCAGCCACCACATTTTTTTGGCCATGACCCCTTTCTGCCCAGCTGCTCAACTCTGCCCCTCCTACTGGTCTGGATGAATGTGTCTACTCCATAGTTGTTGGACTTCCATACAGTTCAATTTTCTGTCAGTTCTGGTTGTTATTTTGTTTCTAAATTGTTGTTGTCCTTATTTTGGTTGTGCAAGGAGGCACAGTGTATCTACCTATGCCTGAATCTTGGCCAGAAGTCTGTATCTTTTTATTGCAAAAGCAATGATATCTTGAAATGAATGTAAGCAACATCAAGACATATTTAAATACTTTATCCTCAAGATTTTTAGCAAATGCAGGCACATTATAACTTCCAGAAGATAGATAAATATTGAATAGTAGTGTGAGGAAAAAAGGGATAAAAGAATAATTCATCTTTAATGCATGTATGTGAATTTCTCATAACATGTGCTTTTAGTGTATGTATTCTAGTAGTCGAATAGTGAAATGCCTACTGTAAAGAATATGATGGGCTTTTCAAATCATTTCAAATAGGAATATTTGTAAAAAAGAAGACAGAAGTTATTTTTACACTGTTTTGTGGATAAGAAAAATTATTTGCTCTAATTAAAGATGCATTTAACACTCAGTTAACATGTAAAACAATTTACCTGTAATATTTAATTAATTGATAAAGTTTAGTCTGTTTAAAAGAAATGGCTTACCAACTTATTTAGAAAATCAAATTGTGACCAAAAAATAAATTAAATAGTGTGTGTTGTTATGTTAGTGTATGAAAAAAAAACTTGAGATACAACACAATTAGTATGTGAAAAATTAACTCTAATCTCCTTTCATACAAACTTTCTTTCTTTCTTTTTTTTTTATGACATTTCACTACTAGGAAAGGTTGCATGTCTAAAAAGACAATTTTTAATATGTTCTTCATTTTACTTAATTTAAGAGATACCTTAAAATGGAAACCCTTAAATTAAATGAAACTATTCATGGAATTGTTCAATGAAACATTAAAATACTACTTAAAGTTCCGTTTCTTAGGAACTTGTTCTAACACAGAAAAAATAACTGAGTGATTTTCCCTCTTAATTGCTTTTATGAGCCCTAATACAGACTGTGTCTGAATAAATTCAGGTCAATTTTCAAGAAAAAGAGAAGAATGACCTTACACAATCAAGAAAATGAATAATTTAAAAATGTATAAGCTAAAATATGACAGTAATTTTCTCAAGCAGTCAGGCACATTGCCCTGTTATATTATCGGGCCCAATGAATTATGAATGTTGACTGAATAAAAAGCCTGAGGGTGACAACAGAGCCAGGTTTTGTCATTTGCACTTAAGAGAATGTGTACTGCCTTAGCTGCATTTCCAAACCTTACCATTTACACAGGCTGCTAAGGAAATACAGGAGGAGTATTTCAGGGGTGGGGAAGATGAAATACTAATTGCTAACCACGATAATGACTCCAAACCATGTAGATGCATTAGTCTTTTGAACTATGCGAGCAGCCAAGCTCAGCAAACTCCCACTGTCTTAACCTACCTGAACATATAAAAGCAAAAAATCAAAATGAAAGGCAGTTTTCAAATGCATACATCTCAGCTTCAGGAATTAAAAGTAGGAAGAACAGGTGTTCTGAGAGATTCTACAGTGCTTCCGTTGCTAAGGAGACCACTTTCATCTGTTCAGAAAAGCTGATAACCTGGACGTTTGCTGCCAAATTGGTATCAACAAAGGTTGGGACTGATATAAATATGCATACACAGATGAAAAGGACATGGGCAGTCTTAAAAATAACTCAATGACAAAGTTGCATTGACAGACACCTGGCAAATTATTTGTTGTATGTTAAACAAGAATAGTTCCATAATTGATAAATAACTTGAAGCAGATTAATCTGAGCACATAATTTGAAAGTAAGAACATAAAAATAGAAAAAGTTAATTTATGTTCATAATCTCAGTGGAAATAGTGTTAATGCAACTAATGACAAATATGTCAGTAATTACACAGTAAGCTAACATTATATTTTAATATGATGTAAATTATACAAAATAGAGAAAAATGAGTATTAGATAATTTTACTAATCATTAATAAATACTAATGAATTGTTTCCTAGGGAAGTTGCATGTGAAGGATGTGATAAAATTTATTGTAAGGAGCAAAATATGATGAATATAGAATGTGTCCCATCTATATACTTTTTTAAATAATTGGTTTATAAAATTATCACAGTCATCTTTGTTGAACTATTTTTTTAAATGTAGTACCCTTTGTCTTTACAGCATTGAGAAACATAAGTATGTACATGAAGAATAAGAATAAAAAATGTAGTAACCAAGTGTGAAAGAAAAATCATCCTTCCTTCCCAGGTTTGATGAGTGCAAAGCTAGAAATCTTCAACTTATATTTAATATATAAAATATTTCTATCTTTCATATTACTAAAGTTATTTAAAATTATGACTGATAAACTAATATTTAATAAAAATTATATTTTTTAATTTAGGTTGTTTTTAGGATTATTCTTTAAACAATTCAAAGTGATAGAAGCAGCAATGCATATTTACCTTTAAAATATCAAAATTTAGTATTTATGTTTATTGACAAAGTATGATAATATTATAATGTATAACCATTTTAAAATCTTAAATTACCAAAAGTTTTTATTATTCCATTATGTAAAAATAGAAAAGAATTGGAGGTAGAAAGAGACACAATATTTTTCACCTTGTGCCATTTTCATCATAACGTCACTTGCACAATATCAGATATAGATATATAATTTTGGCAAGTTTTGACAGAACTGGCACATCTGCAGATAATGGTACAATTTGATATTTATAAAATATCAAGCTTTCTATAAATATGTTTCTAGTTTCCATGGAAATTGAGTAATCATTAGAGTTGATTTTTATTTATCTTCCTTTACTGGATTCAAACAATATTATTTATAGGGCTGTTTTTAAAAGCCTGCGACAATTAGCTCTTTGATTAACTATTTTATAAAACTAATAGCCCCTTAACTGCTTATAAAGTCAACACATATATTTCAAGGTACAACTGTAACAAATAAACACAGATTTATTTAAGTGCTCAAATGAAAATTAAACACTGGTGTTTTTTTTCTTTTGTTTACTTTTGGTTTACTAGTTACTCAAATAAAAATATCAATGTAAACTACTTCACAAAGGTGTTGTAAGAACCTAATGTTATAACGTGCGGTGTTTAGAAATGCGCCTTGTAAAAATGCCACACAGATGTTTTTAATATAATTCAAGGTGTGCAAAGGAAGGGGTTTCTGAGGCCATATAGTATATATATTCTCAATAAAGTATGCAAATTGACTAAATTTGGAGTTAATTAAGTATTTCTATTTATATTAACTTTTTTGATAATAAATATATGTAAAATCGGAACACCTTGTTTTATACTAATGGTCTTCAAACTAATAAAGGCGCTACTCTGAATACACACACTTTCCAAAGTGTGTCTGGGCATGGGTAGCCATGGAAAACGCATCTTCAAAGTAGCCAACTACAGTAGATATTTAGCATCACAAAATTCAAAAAAGAAAACAGCCTGCTAAAGTGACTTGACATTTTTCTATTTACATTTTACACAAAGGTCTTCATTTCTCCTATTCCAATTAGTTCCACGGCCTTTCCCTTTTGTTTAAGAATGACCTTTGTGTTATAAAAATACTGATGTTTCATTGCTCAAATTGTTCCACCTTTGTTTATTAGGAAATTCTTCAGTTTGTCTCTGATATTCTTTCCATATTCCTCCCTCTCCTTCTTCATATACCTCTCTTTCCTCTTCCCCATCCTCATACTCTTCCCCCCTTTCCTCTTCCTCCTTTTCTTCTCTTTCTTCTTTATAGTTCTGTTCTTTCTGGATTCAGGAGATGTTCCAGACATCTTGCATTATGTTATCCTGAGCTCTAGAATCAACCACCCCTACAATGAGCCTTGGCTTCTCTTTCTGAATGAATACCAGTGCCCTGAAACCAATGTAAACCATCAACATTAGATGAAGCTATCTGAGGGATACAAGAAAATTGTTTGGTATTGCTTTGCATTTTCTGTAAGCCTAATAGTATTTTAAAATAAAACAGCTGAAAATATCAATGCTGACTGTGAAGAACAATTATCCAGAACCATGCCCTGAAGCAAGTACAACGGGATGAACTTGCAACCACATACTAGATCACAGACACTCCCAAGGATCTTGCTTCCTGGGAAAATCTATCTTTAATTTTGTTATTTGCTATTGAATAACATTTCAGACACTATGAAACCACTTATTAATTTGTAAGTTTTCTAATAGAAAGAAAATACAACCTGCAACGTTATACTTTATTACAAATGTTACATTGACAAATTGTGTGTCTATTAGCAAACTCACCTGAGCGCCTCTTTAACTGACTGATGAAGCCCTCACACGTCCCTCACCTTCTCCTCTGCTCCAGCCTCACTACCAAACTGATCTTCCAATAAAGCAGTTCAATTACTTTCCTATGTGCTCTTTCTACTTTTATTTTTGTAAGATCCATGGTTTTAACTTTTCTTACTAAGATCTTAATAAATCTTCCATTAGTTAAAGTATTATAAACCCATGAAAAGTCTCCTCTCTTCCTTTTTATGCATATTTTTAATAAAGATGAAACTACCATTAAAGTGAAAGATTTCTATCTTCATTGATACGTTCCAAATTCAGATATATGCAGAGTGAGGCAGTAGGGGTGTTAAAATTTTAAATTAATTTACTTGTCAGTTTCATTCCCCAAGGATGCCAGGCACCCAATGTAGAGGTTTTTGTAAGCCAATAATGGTTGTATAAGAAATATTGAAGAAAAGGTTACTTTATATTATAAATACCCAGTGCCATGTCTACCTACCTAGTTTAGAAACAGATTTCAAAAGTACCATGGTTGCCATGGAGATAAATATATTTGTGTTAATGTAAAACTTATAGACATTCTTCCCCAGATAGCCTTTCCTGAGAAATAACTAAAACTCCGCTAAGGTCATATATAATGTCCCTTAGTGTAATATGCCTAATAATCTTACTTTTGTTGTTTACATTTTATTTTCTGGTGGAGTTTTGAAGAGTCAATACATACACTCCCTAGAGGTCGCACTGAGATCCAATCAAGACCACTTCACAGCCAGCATTTCAAAAAGACTTGCCCTTCTCCCAGGCAGTGCAACTGTTACCCAGAGTAACCTCTGGCCCTGGTTGGGTTTCTCATTTGGCTGGGTTTCTCATTTGACTGGAGTGTTGCCCCGTGCACCAAAAGTTCATGGGTTCCATTCAAGTTGGGGCCCATAGGGGAGGCAACTGATCAATTCTTTTTCTCTCGTATTGGTATTTCTCTCTCTCTCTCTCATTCTCACTCTTACTCTCTCCCTTTCTCCTTTTGTTCCTTTCTTTAAAATCAGTAAAAATATATCCTGGTTAAGAATTAAAAAAACAAAAATAGTATACTATAATTAGAGTACTCAGGAATTGGGAATTGCCACTGAAATATGTATCCTCCAAAATTTATATATATGTAAAATATATAAATTATATATATTATTTATATATTTCACCACATTCACTATTCAGGTACAAGAACTGATACATCTCTATAATATATATTTGCATTTTATAAAACAGTAGCATAGTTTGGATAGGTCTCTAAGTCATATAGACATACCCCAAATTCTTAAGGTCAAAAATAATATTTGATATATTATTAACATATCTAATTAATGTAACCAATTTTTTATCAGCAATCCTTTTTTATTTTTTATCAGTTGATTCATTTAATTTTTTAAGTGTTGCAAAGTACATAAAGATAATATATCTTTATATATTTGGTTTAATTTACAGAATACTAACAAGTAAAACTGCTTATTGAATGGAATTTCAAATTAATGCAGAATTATGTAATTTAAATTTGAACACATTCCTAATAATATAAGTTACTTGTACTCATTAAGTGGAGAAATCAAGCACATGGAAGAATATAAGACTTGCCAAATGCACTGTGAAAATATAAATAAGAACTAATATTTTATTGTACTTACTGACTAATGTGCACTTACAACTTCTTTATTTAGTTATTTTTCATTGCTACCATTTAACTTATTGTTGTTCAAGTACAGTTGCCTCCATTTTCCTTCTACCACTTTCCCCCGCCCCACCCACCACCACCTCCCATCCTCAATCTTAATCCCTTTGGCTTTGTCCTTGGGTCCTTTATCCATGTTCCTTGGCAACCATTTCTCTTCCTTCCCCCATTATCTTCCTCCTCTGTCCCCTCTGATTACTGTTAATTTGTTCTTTATTTCAATGTCTCTGATTATATTTTGCATTCTTGCTTGTTTTGTTTAGTAGGTTCACTTATAGGTGAGATCATATTTTTTTTTGGTTTTTTTTCACCTCCTGGTTTATCTCACTTGGCATAATGCTCTCCAGTTCCATCCATGCTGTTGCAGAGGGTAGGCACCAAGGTTGTGGGTTTGATCCCCAGTCAGGGCACGTATAAGAGTCAACTAAATGAATGCATAAATAAGTCAAATGACAACTTCTTTCAATACAGCAACACAGGACCTTTTCATAAGCATCTACAAAATGGGCATGTTGTTATTATCCCCAACTACAGAGGATAAAGCAAGCACAGAGAGAAGAACCAGATAGTAGCCGTGGTGGTATTAGTAATAGTCCCAATTTTGTGGCAGCAGGTTTTAATAACACAGTACTCATCGTATGCCATGCACTGTTTTATGGGATTTGCTCAAACAACAATACAAACTAAAATTATTTGGATGATTATTTTATAGACAAATCAATAAGGCCCCATCTCAGATATGTTTTTACATAATATTTACTAAGATGAATCAATTACCATATATTATTCACACTATTCAGAGAAGGCATATATTTACTGACTCTTTAATGACTGTTTCCTTAATCACTATTGCACATGTAACATTTATGCTTGGGATTTTTGGGCTCTTTGCTCTTTATTCTGTGCAAAGATATCTATAAGAAGGTGGTTTTAAATTTCATATCAGCTTAGTTACTTCCATGCAGACTCAGGAAAATCCTATAAGCCAATATAGAATAAAATAATTTGATTACATAGGCAAATAGCTCTCCTGAAAAAGGAGAGCTCACCTGGGAAGCATTCTGATTACCAGACCAGTTTATTTATTAAAACTGTTTCCTCTCTGTACCTACAATCCTAATCTTTTATGGCAAAAACATTTCTAGCCCAAATCAGCTTCCCACACTAAAGACTTGTTTTAAACCAAACCAATTGGACCCAGACCACAAATAGCCTAAAAATATTTCCCCCAACATCTGCATTCTGAAATTTATTAGGATTATACCAAAGCAGTGTTCTTCATACCTGCTTTGGTCAAAAAATTGTTTTGTTTGATTAATGAGTTTTCTGATAAATTTTCATTAGCATTGCACAGAGATCATGATAGAAATTCCTAAGTGAATAACTCTTAAAATTCACACTTTATTCTTTTTGGAAAGAAATGAAAAGAAATTGTTAAAGACCCAAATCCAAAGTTAACCACCTTTCATTTGACTCTCCTTCTCTGTAAAATGAGAATATTAATAGTATCAATGCCACATAGTTGTTATAAGATGGGGATTAATTGTCATATGATTAATTTCTTCCCATATAAGCTCTCAAGAAACATTGATCATTTTTCATATTTATCCCAAGGAAAATTAGCTCATGAAATTTTAATATTTTCCCAAAAGGAGAGGGAAATATCATTAGATGTTCAGATGAATCAAGGTTAATATATTTAAATTATATTTATATACTTATATAATATGTAATATAATATAATAACAATATTAATATAACATAAATTTAAAGTTAATTAGAACCTTTCTATTCCTAAGAAAGTTTCCTAAGAAGGTTTTCTATTCTTAAGTAGGCTCTGTTTAACTTTGGGTTTCAGCTGTGTGTTCCATTCTAGATAACCAGAAAGCTATGTGTGTGATTTTAGACACTGGCCTGGCACATAGTACTGCCACCCAGGAAATTCATGGGAGATGTGGTTAGAATAATACCAGATTGTCCATGGAACTCCAGTGTCATAATAGCTGCACTCTCCTTTTCAGTAAAATTATTACATACATCAGCTATTACGGTGTCTTCTATCAGAGAACAACTATTATTGGACAATGCCACAGTCAGGTCCACATGAAGTTCATTGGTAAAATGTTGAAAAGAAATGGGGAAAATTGTGGAATTGATATGTTAAAGACTGGAACTGATTATCTAGACTGAAAAATGAGAGTATATTTTAATTAACATTTGCCAATTATGGGAAATCCAAATTCAACTTAATTGACACCTGTATCAAATCCTTCATGCCTATAAATTAGTTCCCTGGGACACATAATTCCAGGAAAGTTTAGCAGAGGCATCTATAATTGATGTGTTCGCGGTCTCACAGTATGCCAAGGACTGCATTTAGGTGTCACTGGGCTACTTCAGCACTACTGGAGATGAACAAATTACCCATCTGCAGATCCTACAAGTTTAACAAAAGGTCTATTGTAAGTTTTCTATATACTTTGAGGAGATTTGGGAAGAATGTATGAGTGTAAGGAGTTTTACAGAAAATGGTAACAGATTTTATAATGCAAGAAACATCATCACTTTTTTCAACTATTTTTGTCTATCAATACAAGCTCTTATTATGAGTTTCTATGGTGATAGAAACTCATAATAACATTATCAAATAATTTTACACTTGGTAATTGCCCACATAATAACAGGTGTTAACAGCAGAGTCTAATTCTACTTGATATTGTTAGTGCAACAAAATATTTAATTTTCAGGAATATGTAGACTCTGGCTTGGATGTAAACAGAGAAGACAATGCAAATTAAATGTGAGCTACTAAGGGAGGTAAGTAAACTTAGAAAATCAATTCTTCTAAAATTCATTCATTTATACTTGCTCTTACACCAATTAACACATTATTGTTATTATGTGTTACTGGACTATATTTAGCATTTTTATCTAAAGAATGAATCCTACCTAGCTATTAAGAACATGACAACAAAATAATTCTAACAGTTAAATGTCAGAAAAATGATTGTGAAAACACATTGCTTTCCTTAATTAATCTCTGTAATCAGATTAGATAATTTAACAATAATTTGATTTATTATATTTCCAGAAAAATATCAATTGCATAAAATGTTGATAATATCTGAATAAAAAACATAAAATATCAAAATAATTGTATGAAAATCAAAATAGATGAACCATAGCCATTGAAGTGTCTCAAATCCCTAAATAATGTCTTCAATCCTCATAATTATTCCAAGAAATATTGTAACAGTTGGCAAATTTTAATATTTATCTTTTCTCTAAATATTTTCATATTACTTTTAAGAAAAATTTCTATTAACTTAAGTGTTATTAAACCTACATTTTTATAGGATATTAGAAATTCTTAAATAAGTGGAAACCAAACATTTAATTAATGCAGATATTTTAATAATGTTAAATAGCAATAAAACACCCCTGGATCCTTTTGTAATATGTTCATGTGACTAAGCCAAACTGAATTTTCCAGAAATCTTTTCCCTACAAATGCCCTAGTAGAATGGGTCATAACAATATTCTTATGCATAATATTTGAAAGACAGAAATGATGCCACAGCCATTTTGTAGCTCATATTTAACTACCACTTACCTACATGCTCATCTTATTAGCATGATACAACTGCTTGTTCTGCAAATACTCTACCGTACCTGGGATCTTCCTTTAGCTCCTATGATCCCTGGTCCAGGTGTGCATGTTCAGCTCTATAACGAAAGGTCCTGGCTAATGCAAGACACTCGTGAAATCAAGGTAAGATACAACAAGAAGTGACATCAGTGTCAACTTCTCCCTTCGGGCTTCAGCTCGTGTTTGCAGGTTCAAACTCATTCTTGCTCTCATCTGCCCAGGTCAGGGCTGGAATGAGGCAAGCGAAGCACATAGGGCACAAAGTTTAGGGAGGCATTCACTGTCAGAGCCATAAAAATGCAGGTTGCTATATTTCTTTTAAAATTTGTTCTCTAATAAAATAATCAAACATATAAAGCAGCATGTAACAGTGTGACAGTTAACTGGGTGAAACAGACCATACTATAATAAAATATTGTCTATTTATTCTAGATTTGAAAAGTTGAGAATGATATTGACATGTATTATTTGTATTTAAATTCAACATATTAATGATGGTAAATGATCCATTTTGCATGTTTAATAAAGAAATCAGACTCAATTGATTTTTTTAAAGTTAAATCATATCCATGATAACCTCTGTCCATGTGTAGGAAAATACTGCACTTTTGAATAGTGTTTACAATGTTTTACATTAACTTTTATTTGATGCTGTTGACAAAGCCCAGGAACAAAAAGCAATTACGTTATGAGAGATCACAATTTTGCTTCGACCCCCTCAGATTCTGCAAGTGCCTAAATCCACATAATTTTGCTGTTTGATATGTAACATGGATTATAAGAGCTTTACAGAAAACAATATGTTCCCACTTGTTAATTCTTTCCACAATGAGTCTCAGTCCTGACTTTGCTTCCGAATTTGAAGAATAATTGGCAAATGTGAATATAGACTTAAATGAAGGGTTTTTTTGTTGCTGTTTTTTTTATTGTTTTGTTTTTTTTATGGAATGAATATTCAGTATTTTCTCTACATCTGTGAAATTCATAGTCGTTTTGAAACTTCAAGTTTGGGGTTGGATTAAGTTTGAGGAGATAAAAAAAATCCACATTTAGTTGAGCAACACAAAGTCCTTGGTTATTTCAAGAAGTAGCTAATCTTAACATTTGAGTTAGCAATTTCATTTATAAAGGGAGTGCTTCTCTCTTTTTTATAGTTAAATGAATTTGTTTATACCTCAACAATGCTGTTATTAAAATTGTATTTTTGAAGAATATTTTAATATAGTATAATGTTCCAGGAAAAAAGTTACAAAAACTATATACGCAATTTCATATAATTTCCTAATTATGCATTCATATATATTTGAAAACATCTCTGTGTTGTTTGTTACTGCTATTTTAATTCAAATGTTGCATACTTGATTTTATGTTTGTACCTCTTTTTTTCCTCTGAAAATCTTGGTATGTAACAATTCTATCTCCAAATGGCCAATAAGCACATAAAAGGATGCTCAACATTACTAATCATTAGTGAAATACAAATTAAAACCAGGATGAAACACCACCCCATACCTATCAGTATGGCCACTGTAAAAAGAACAGAAAATAACAAGTATTAATTAGGACGCTCACATCATTGACTTTAAAAAACACAATTCTTATGTACATTTAATTTTTTCACTTTATCTTACTCATTACTATAAACAAAAACATCAAGCAACAATCATAGTAGAAATATACCTTGACAGCCTGTTTTTAAACATTTACCAGCGGAAGACTGTCCAGAAGTTACCTCATTTAGGAAGTTGTTTTTTTTCCCCTCATGTGGAAGCCGAACTCCCAGACTGTGTTTAAAAGTAGGACCTGAGATGAGGTGATATGGTTTAAATGAGGTAAAAAGTCAGGTCCCTGTTCCTACAGGGATAGGTCGTGCTCTTACAAGAGGAGGGAGATACAGCAGAGTGTTCTCTGTTGTCACCGTGTGAGGACACAGTCAGAAGGCAGCCCTCTGAATGCCAGGAAGAGGACCCTCATTATCAGCACAGTCTGCCAGCACCTTGATCTTGGGCTTCCCATTCTTCAGAACCGTGAAAAATAAATGTATGTTGTTTAAGTTACCCACTCTATGTTGCTTGTTTAGCAGCCTGAGCAGACTAAGGCATTTGTCCCACCTATCTAAAATGTTAGCATCAAAGGAGATTGCTTCCCTATCTTCCTGTCTTCTTGGGAGGGTAGCAGCCTGTATGTAAAGTAGCATGCTCCACTATCTATCCTTTTCTCCGTATACATATACAGACAGATAGATGATCCTTGCCTTACAATGGGGTCATATATCAATAAACCCATTGTAAATTGAAAACATTGTAAGTGAAAAATGGATTTAACAGTCCTTACTTTTTGAACATCATAGTTTCGCCTAATGTGCCTTAAGTGGGCTTAGAACACATACATTAACTTACAGTTTGGAAATTATCTTGCATTTCCTCTCAATAGTAGTTGCTTTCCCACCAATTCAAAAGAACCTATACACACCAACGGTCATAGCAGCACAATTTACAATAGCCAAGTGCTGGAAACAGTTCAAGTGCCCACCAGTAAATGAGTGGATCAAAAACTGTGTCACGCTTACACAATGGAATACAACACAGCAGAAAGAAGGAACTCCTACCCTGTTGGAGTCTACCCTTCCTGGTCTCAGAAAGCTGTAGTGACCCACAACTTAGGCTGAGTGAGAGACTTCCGAACCAGGAGACACTAAAGAGACAAAACTTATTTCCCTGGCAGACACGCTGCCTGTTCTGCACCTGGCCTCCAATGTTTCATCAGTTAGCCAATGACAGGTAAGATTTCCCATAGAGGGAATCACCTAAGACAGGCATGATCACGTGGAGGCCTCAGGGAAGAGACTCGGGGCTGTGGATATGAAGGGGTGATCAACATCAACCCCTGCCCCCTCAGCTTTGTCAAAGCCTGAGTCCTTGTTCTTAGTTGTGAGAAATCCAAGTCTCCTGGCTGCCTTGTCTCCTCTGCCCGACTCAAGCCTGTGGAAATAACAGGGGTGGTGCAGTCCAGACCAGAGTTGGAGGACCCCCGGGGTAATCAGGCCTGGAACATAGGATATGCAAGACCCTGTGAGATCTGCTTGCTGGAGAATGTTATTGAATTAGAACATGAAAGCATGGGCAGGAAACGAGACTAGCCTTTTAGATCCTATAGTCTTTTAAGTGATAAAACCCCAAACTCTGCCCAGAATCCCAGCAGGAGTTCTGTCAGACCCTTTGAAAAGTACCTATTCCTTTTGATCTTCCCTACCAGACTGTAATCTACAAACTGTGTCTGTATTCTTAATAAAAGCCTACTCAGGCGGGGGCTCAGGATGTTCTCCCCTAAAGAGAGTGGCCGTTTCATCTCTATTTCCCCACAGGACTTGGTTGTCCCTGTGTATGTTTTTCTCATGTTTCTAAGAGCATCCACAGCAGGGATGGATACTGCTGGCCAGTATCCTCCATACTACCCTTTGTGAGCGCATGTATGGAACTGGAGAGCATCATGCTAAGTGAAAGAAAACAGGAAGTGAAAGAGAAATATCATATGATCTCACCCATAAGTGGAACCTAACAAACAAAACAAACAAGCAAGCAAATATAGCTAGAGACAGAGGAATAAAGAACAAACTGAATGCAACCAGCGAGGAGGCAGGAGGGGGATAATGGGACAAAGAAGAGGAAGGGTCATCAAGGAACATGTATAAAGGACCCATGGACAAAGGCAATGTGAGGGAGGACTGAATGTGGCAAGTGGGGGTGGGTACAGCAGGGGAGACTAATGGGGGGAAGTGGGGGCAGTAGTAATTGAACAATAATAAAAAAATGAAAAAAATTAGGAAAATAAAATATGTCAAAAAAAAGATATTGCCTAGAAAAAAAAAAGAAGCATCTCATTATCAATAAAATGCTAAAACTTGTTTTTTAAAAAGAGTAATTGCGGCCCTGGCTGGCGTAGCTTTTGGTTTGAGCACAAGCTGTGAACCAAAGCATTGCAGGTTCGATTCCCAGTCAGGGCACATGCCTGGGTTGCAGACCACGGCCCCTAGCAACCGCACATTGATGTTTCTCTCTCTCTCTCTTTCTCCCTCCCTTCCCTGTCTAAGAATAAATAAATAAGATCTTTTAAAAAAAGAGTAATTGCTTTCCTCTACTCACTAGAAGCAGAAGACATAGATGGACATTTTGTAGACATAGTAGAGTGCAAAAATATAAAACACTGTATCAAAAAAACAAAACATTGGCAACATAGTCTGCTTCAGGGGTTGTATCTGTTAGGGGCTGTATTTGCTGCCACTTTCCAGCATAACAGGAGAGTATCATATTGCATATCCTTAACTTGGAAAAAGACCAAAATTCAATATTGTATGTATGGTTTTACCTGAATCTGAATCAACTGTGCACCATAAATTATGTCTAAAAATTGTGAGTTGAACCATTGTAAATCAGTGACCTTCTTAATATGCGTTTTTCTATATGTATATCTATCAATATATTTATCAGCTATCTATCTTGTCATCATCTATCTATAGACAGAAAAGTCCAAAGTTAAGCCTTTAAAAATAACCTCATCACTGATCATGGGATTTATTCATTAACTAATGATATTAATCATTTTTCTGTTTCTTGACCATTTCCCTAGTTAATTGCCAATCTTACCTTCTCCATGTATCTTCATTTTGTTCTTTAACATTTATTACCACGTTCAACATCCTAATTAACCCTAATCATCTTGAGTTTGGGCTCTTTTTGCAATCTGTCAATTTTCAATATTTTATTTTTAATGTAACTTTCACATTACCAGCAAATGTTGATTTCTGTATCATGTCCAATGATAAAGGTTAATACTCTATGTATACTCATATGGCTGATCCCATCCCATCTGACTATTCAGTGTGATTGTATGTATTTCTTCCATTATTCATCTTATGCTCTAGTCACATTATTTGTTGCTTTTGTTACTATAACATTCCTCTACATCTAATGAATAGTTTCAGCAGGGCAAACCACTTCTATCTTTAATGTCCTATGTATGCAGTCTGACACTCCTGTATCTGGGCTTGGGCTATTTCTTTTTGCCGGGATAGCCTAATCTCCTGGGATAGCCTAAGCTAGATGCATTCCATCTTGAACAAAATCATGTAATTACAGCTGTAAAACTGTGTAGCTTGACAAAGTCCATATTCGCTCTTGTGCTCACACATCACACTGTGCTGTAGCCCCCACTATGGCACTCCTATTGCACTTTTAGCTGCTCATTTCTTGTCTCCAATTTCTGAGAGTCAGCAATTCAATTTACGCTATGGGTATACCTGAGATGCTTCTGAGAATTTATTAAATGCTCAAATATATGTCTTAGTATTAAAATGCATTAGATAAGAATCTATCCACATATAAATTATGTAACATAATCAACTATGATGAACCTTTTGGACTGCAACACTTTCTAACAAATAGTGTGGTTGATACTATAAAGTGTGTATATATATATAACTTTTTAATACTACAAAGTATGTATACATAAATCTATATATATATAAGTTATATATTTTGCATATATAAAAGTATATACATTTTGTGGTCCAAAAGGTTCATCATATATATATGTGTGTATATATATATATATACATATATATAACTTTTTGATACTATAAACTATATATACATGTAACTTATATATACATAAAAGTTTTATATATATGTAACAAAAAATTATCAGGGTGACATTATTTAATAAAATTGTATAGGTTTCAGGATTATAACTATATAACATGTCATCTCCATATTTTTTAGTGTGTGTTCACTACCCCAAGGCAATTATCCTTCTGTTACCATTAGTCCCTGCTTTCCCTCTGGTAATCACCAAAATGTATCATTGCAATTCTACCTTTTCTAAAGAAGTAAGAGCTTCATATTTAACAGCAAGATGGAAAGGGTCTTATGCTTGAATTCTATATACAATATTTCTGTAAATTCTTCTTTTGTCATTAAACAGCAATAATAAAATATAAATTGAATGGAAGAAAAAAGAAATTACCATCAATGTGATTATGTATCTTAATTTTAAGAAGTTTATATTATTGTGTTCAGCTGGGGTTTTTTTGTACTTTTTAATATCACTAAAATTGCTGGATAATCAATGCCATTTAAATTGTTATTAGCCCAGCATATACCAACTCAGCTGTTATTCTTGACAGTATTACTGCCCAATTGTAAACTCTCACAATTTACTCAACAAACTAGTAAACAGTGAAAGCAAGCACACAAGCCCTAGTTGTTGTTTGAAAATGTTCACTTGAGGGAACAGTGAATAAGAACAAGCATCAAAACGTAAAAATGGGTGTCAACAACTTTAGAAGATATGAAGATTTCTCAAGGAAAACTCTTAAAGAGAAAGCATTGAAGGGAAAGCACTTTCAAAACATTGCTGTATTGTCAGATTTCTTTATTAGAAAGAGATGATACTATGTGAAAAAAAATATGTGTACCTGCAATTTTGACTTAAAAAGTGATTCAGAAAAGTCAGACATTTGTAAAAAATTTTTTTTCAAAGCTTGGCCATTTTTTTTTTCTCATTTTCTTTATTTAATTATAAAATGACATTTTCTTAATATTTATACCAAAGAAACCTAAAATACCTTTTTAATGTGACTATTTGTTTAAATCAATATTTCATGCTGAATATTATAAGTTAGTAGTATTATAAGCTTATTAAGATGTTATTAAGGTATTCATATGGAACAGTTCAGACTGTAGCTGACATTAATATTAGTCACTTAGGCTTAAAGTCGCATTTTTATTAATATATAAGATGTATATATAACATACACTTGCACAAACTAACAAACATACACAGACAAATGCATATTTAAACCTTATTTTAGAATAATTTTGTTGAGGAAAACCATAGTTGCTGTGTTTTTGTTTTTTGGGTTTTTTTTGTAATTTTCTACCTGCCTGTGTTCTTGTTCTTTAATTTTCCGAATTAATATTTACATTTAAAAATTGTCATTTAGGCTCAATGTTTATTTTCATAATTTTATTACTAATTTTTAATTCTAATAGCAAAATTGAATATTTTGAGTAGTTTAGTTATCATTTGCCCTAATTTCAGTGGTACTCTGACAGGTTTTGTGTATTTTTATTATTATATTCTAAAATTCCCATTGGTTTCTGTGGCTTTTTTTGTAATGTTTTATATTTAGTCAGAATCTAATTATCACAGAAAATGTCATGACCATATATTATACACCTTCAGGACTATTTTGGTCTGTTTTGTTTTGTGCAAGGTCATCTATTTATAAGTATATATTGGTATTTTTTTAATAAAATGTCTTTATTTCAAGAAATATACAATAGAGTATTATAAATTATATATTTCATAGAAGATATTTCAAAACCTTTATTTTCCAAGGGAGAAATTTTCATTTTGAAATTCATTATATTAGCTTTAAGTAATGTACAATGAACACAGATTTGAGGTGGTGCCTCTATATTTTTACCTCAGTTTTTCAATTCACTGCTGTAAAATCAGCAGTGGTTGGTTCCTTGCTTATGGCATAGGCAGCCCATTTGTTCTCCATCCCATTTTTTTTTTCTTTTTGGACAGAACCAGATTTCATTTCCTAGTCTCTCTATAGTTAATGAGGTCATGTGACTGAGTTATAGCAGATAGAATGTCATCAAAATCTAGACAGGTCACTTCTAGGCCTGGCCCTAAATACTTTCCATGTGTGATATTCTACCTTCTTAATCCTCCATGCTGATTAAATTCAGAAGATTTAGATTTCTAAAGCTGGGTGGACCCAACTGGGAAAGGGGACTAGGTCCCTGAATGACCATGTGCAAGGCCAGCCACTTACCAGAAAAAACACGTTTTAAACTTCATGTGAGTAAGGCAGAAAAAAAAATCTATTACATTAAAACAATAGACTTGGGGGTTGATTTATAAAAAGAAAAACCAGCACCTTTCTTACTAACATAAAAAATATACTAAGTCTTCCTAAATTTTTTTATCTTCACATATAAAAGTCTCCTCTGTGTTACCTGAAGCTTATCAAACCTAAATGATAGCAATGAACTAACCTGGCTTGGACTCCTTCAACAAGGGTACTACAGGGAACTAAAAAGGAAAATCAAATCTTAAATTTTTTTTAAATACAATATCTAAAAATAGGCTACTTTATAAAGCTTTGTAATATAAGATGTTTATAGTCCAGCTCCACCCACATGCATAAAAGTCTATGTGAGGTAGATGGCTCAGTCTATGCAACAATGTCACTTAACAACTCAAAGTCTAGTAGCACTTTTTTTTTTATTTAGTAGAATTTCCAGGTCCTTCCAGAACTTAGTTCCTTGTCTTCTTCCTAGAACTTGGGAACATTACTAATTTCTCTTCTAGCTCATGGTTTCATTGTACTTCTACTCAACCACTGACGTTCATTGTTCAGGTATTTTCTGAGTTCCACAATTGAGTTTAGCTACGGGCATACTGTATTCTTATGTCTTAAGATTCTTCCCTTAGATTTTAAATGTGACTTGAATATTGTAATTGAAATAATTGTAGCATTTTTATTATAGTCAAAACCTTATATACACAATGCAAATAAAATAATATGCACACGGTTTGTCATGATTAATTTTATGTGTCAAATTGAGTAGGCCATACAATGGCCAAATACTTGGTTAAAGTTGTACTGGGTCCTTTCGTAAGGCTGTTTTAGATGAGATTAACATTCCAATTGGTAAAGTAATGCAGATTGCCCTCCATAATGTAGATTGCCTTCATCTAATCTAGTAAGGGCCTGCACATAAACAGAACTGAGTTTCTCATAAGTAAGGGAGAATAGACTTCAAACTGGGTCATCAGCCTTTTACCTGACTTCATATTTGAATGGAAATATTGGCCCTTCCTGCATCTCAAGTCTACTGGCTTTTAGACTAGATCTACATCATTGGCTTTTCTAGTTCTCAGGCCTTCAAACTTGTTCTGACACTCATTCATCAGTTATTCTGGCTCCTCAGCTTGCTAACATCCTACACACCTTATGACTTGCCAGCTTCCATACAAATCATGTGAGCCAATATTTTATGATATGCATATGCATATGTCCAATTGATGGGGGACTCAACTCTTGGTGTAATTTAAATTTCAGGTAATAGCTAATAAGTTTAGTAATCAATGTATGTAAAAAGTTATTGTTTCAGGAACTGAATGTATACCCACCTTGACTCCAGAAGAACATAAGCAGTCCCACTGTTGTGACTCAAGAGGACTCAAGAAACCTACATTGTATCTGAGCCATTGTGCTCCAGGGTGAGATGCCCACTGCCCAGGGCACAGATAAAGACCACCACCCACGATGCAGATGAAAGAATATTGCAGCTTTTATTTGATTAACTTTTCCCTGAATTCCAATCACCTTACCTACATTTTTCTTCTCCTTATAAAAAGGGTCTGTCAGTCTGTTAGGGTGCAAATTTTCCATCCTCTCAGATTACTGGCCATCTGAATAAAGTGCCCATAAAGATTCAATCCCTGTCTCTGCTTATTGGGTCTGGCAGGTGACAGGTAGCACAAATGCCGGCTTTTTCAGTTTCACTATTGGTTTTGTCTATCTGAATAATCCTGCCTAATTTACTATTATAAAAAATATTCCTTGGAAGACCAACTAAAAACCATAAAATAAAAAAAGTAAGTAATTTTTTGTAAAGGCAGCTACTAATACAACCAGACACTGAGTTTAAATTAATTCTACAACAGAGTAATGAGAAAGATAATAAAGTTCTCCTGCTATTAAAATATTAAAATTGTTGTGATCATCTAAGAGATTTTAGGCTACTGGAGAAAATCAACCACTTCACTAATTATCTTCCATAAACAAAGAAAATTATTAGTAGAGAAAAGAAACCCAAAGGAAGTACACTTAAAAAATAACATTATTGCAATGTGTAGACTAATTTTTTCCTTCAAAATGTCATTAAGTTAAATGTGATGTTATCTGAATATCTATCATTGCAAAAATTATATCTGTTCTGTTTTGTATTCAGTCACTTGACATATATTGATTTAGTGTCTACTAAATGTTGTGTACTGAGATTATAACAATGTGTAAGACCCAGGATTTTGTTTCAAAGCGATTTAAAATTTGGTAAAACAGGTTCATATCAAAAAACATAAGAGAAAAGTGAAAATGAAATGTCATAGAAGGTATTGATAGGGGACTCAAAAGTTGGAAAATTTTAGTTTAATATAATAGTTAATAAACCTAGTCATTCATGCATGTAAACAGCTATTGTTTCAGGGATTACAGGTATGCCCCACCCCCCACTGACTCCAGGAGACCACAAGTGATTTACTTTGTGCTTCAAAACAGACCAGAAGCAATCATGGTGGTATTCAAGCCATTGTGTTTCAGGGAGACACAGTCCTCTCCCAGGACACAGATTTAAAAAGTCACTCAGAACACAGGACACAGGACACAGGACATGGGTAAAGACAATCACTGGTTAGTGGGTGAAAGGATGTTAGGGAAATTGCCAAACTGCGGCTTTTATCTAATTAACTTCTTTTCTGAATTCCAAGTCTCTTATCTACAGTTTGGCCCCCTTATAAGAAAGGCTAGTTTGAAAGGAAACTTGAGACTGTCTGTCAGGGCACATACCTTCCATCTTCTCAGATCGTTGGCCATCTGAATAAAACTCCCATGTTTCAACCCCTGTCTCTGCTTATTGGTTCTGGTAGGTGACAGGCAGCTCAAGCATTTTCTGGTTTCAGCATGATTCCCAAATGTCATAGTGACATAAAAATAAGGAGGTAAAATCTACTAGTCTTGGAAAAGAGATTGAGATGTTAAGGAAAGCAAAGTCACATGAGTGGGGTCTAATTAGGTTAAGTAGGCTTTCATTTGGTAGACCAAGTTTCTGAGTGTAGAAAATAAGAAAAAAAAATTACCAAACGAAAATACAGACTTGAAACAACACGTTATATTAAAAGATCATAAATTGTGTGTAAGAGTGCTGATTTTAGGGGGATACAATGTTAAAATGGAATCATCGCTAAGTTTTGGTTATGCTATATTTAGTAAACATTTTTCTTTATCTATCCATTCATTCTGTCCTTTTCATCCATAATGCAATTTTGTTCAGTCAACAAACTGCAACATTATAGACTACAAGGATGGCTGGTTCCTTCCTGATACTCAAGAATAATTTGCATTTCTACTGGTTTAGGTTTTGGCATATATTACAATATTGGCCAATCACATTTGAAAGTAAGTAAAACTGAAGAGGTTAAGAAGAGTTTTCTTGCTCTTAACAAGAAGAAACTAAAACCACTGTCTTATCCAATATTACCTGAATTTCTGAATTTTTTTAGTCCTTTGAATTTTGTTGGAAATGGACCAATAATTTGTATTAGCTCTTCTTTTTCATATTACCTTGAAAAAAAGTTTACAATGACTTTGAATACTTACTTAGAAACTAGAGTGTTTTATTTTTAAAAGTCATCCATTTTTTAGAAACTACTTGGCCACTTCATAACATATAGATCCATTTTTCAGTATCTGAGATTAGCATCCCCACTTTTGAAACTCACTTTCTAACCCATTTTCACACATTTAGATGTTTTGTTACAATGATGTCTTTTTTATGGGCTAGGAAATTCAGAGCAGGGGAGTATCTCTGTTTTTAGCAGAATCTTATATATTTTTAACTACTGAAAATTATTTTTTAAATATTTTGGTTTATTGATAAATATAAATATCCTCATTTCTGTGTGTCTAGGGATTTTCCCCCTATTGATTCATTGCATTTCTTGTAGTATCTCTGGTGTGCTCTATGCATATTTCATTATCTCCTCATTAAAATTGTGTCTTTTGTAAAAAATGTTTACCACTTAATAGTACTGATAAGACCTGGAGAATAATAATTACAATGAAAGTAATTCTATTTGAAATTATTACTTCCTACTTCTACTTGAAATTATTTATTATTATACCATTCAACCCACTGAAATTATTGCCTTTTGGGTATATGTATCTGTGCAAAAATATCTGATCCAACCTCCACTTTACTGCCTCTAGATTGCTGATCTTTGCATCCTAATCCGCACCTAATTAAAATTCAAAAATGTAGACTACAGGGATCAGCAAAGAACCCATGGAGAAATGATACTTTCAGTGCTACTCATATCACATAACTAGTTATCCACATTTGGATCACACTGTTGTAAATGATGAAACTCAGTCTTAATGAAATCATGTAGCATGGATGCTCTGGCAGAGCAGAGAATATATTATTACCAAAGGTTTCTAAACCTTTATGCTTTTGGCATTGCATGGCCAGGTAATTCTTTGGAAGAGCTGTCTTTTGCATTTTTGGATCCCTGGTCTTTAACTCAATAGATTTTATAGCAAATACCCCTTCTGTTCAGCTGTAAAAACCAAAAGTATCTCCAGATGTTGCCAAAAGTCTCCCAGAAGAGGGGAGATTCACTCCACTTTGAGAACTATTGATCTGATCTCTTCAACCTTATGCTATTAACCATTACTATATATTTCCTCCCAGAATTTAGTTCATATTTTTTATTTTTATATTAATAGATTATGAATATTATAACAGCTCTAACTCAAAATGGAGGCAATAGTGTAAAATAGCTTATAATTATTGTCATAAATTTAGGAAAATAAGTAAAATTTTTTGGTCTGATGCTAATTTTAATATTTCTAGCATATGCCGAATTAGTGACACTAAAGCATTTCACATAACCTATTTTGTTTCATGTTTGATTTTATTAACACAATTACACTGCTCTTTAAAAGTCCATCTCTCTGTAGTCTAGAGGTAGGCATATCTTTCCAAGGTCATTTTATAAATTGAAAATTAACCTTCTGAATGTAAGTACTTCTGCCATATCTAATTTAAGTAAGATAGCTATATTTGTATCACCCACTAAATGTGCAGCATACATTTATAGGGTAAAGTAAAAGTAGGTTTACAGTTGTGAGTACACAAAACACATAATTTATTCTTCTATAATTTATTAGTTATTATAATATGTTCCATATAAACTACTGTTGACCTACTTTTGTTCCACCATGTATTTTAACATTATCATTAAAAAGATGTTTTCTGGTTTTCCTCAAAATGAAATGGTGGATAGAAACAACATCTATTAAAATGATAATAGTATTTATATTTATATTTTTATAATATAAATGGAAGTTCTATAGGTTCCAAAGAGACACATAGAAAAGTATTAAATTGAAGGAGGGAAGTCAAACTTTAAAAATCTAAATATGAGAAGAAATCACTTGCCTCTCATGCCCAGTTATCTGCAAATCAGTTTATCTTGTGACCTCAATTCCCTGATACATCTAAGAAGATTTTCTTATTTTCAGATTTTTTTTTTTTTTTAACAGAGTATGGGAGGGACAACTTCCAGTCTTTTTAGATACCGGGGCAGAAACCTCTGACATGTGACTCTATACTTAAAACATAGCATATAACAATGAACTGGAGGACAATGTTGTCCTTGCCTGGATTTTCTATTCCATTTCATAGACGTGTGACAATACCAAGTTATTTAAATATAGAAGAGTAATACTATGTTTTACACCTTAGAGAAGTCGTTCTCCTTCATTGTTCTTTGGGCGTGTTTGTTGTTTTAAATTGATTTTATCATTGCTTTTAGTAACATTGGGAAAAGGGAAATGGTGTCACTTTATTTGAAATTGCTTTAAACTTATACATTAACTTATAAAAATGTAATACGTACCATATTAATTACTACTATACAAACATAGGATATATTTTTTCTTATTTTGTCATCTCCTTTGTGTAGTTCTGGAAAGTTTTAGAAATGTGACACTTGCTTTAAATTGATTTATTTGTAGATATGCATGCCGATTTAAAAATATTTTTAATTGACATTGAAGTTTTCTCTATAATTTTATCTTTTAACAGGCTTTCTTTGTATTAACATAAACTATCAATTTTATGAGTTGTACACTCATTACTATTATTTTATTGTTTCCCTATCTTTCACTGTAGTATTTGTTGATTTATTTAGGCTATCACCAATAATATTTAATCTTTTCCACTTCTTAAAAAAAAGTTTTTATTTATTTATTTTTAGATAGAGGGGAAGGGAGGGATAAAGAGAGGAAGAAAAACATTAATGTGTGGTTGCTTCTTGTGCACCCCCAATTGGGGACTTGGCCTGCAACCCAGACATGTGCCCTGACTGGGAATTGAACCAGCAACCCTTTGATTCACAGGTCAGTGCTCAGTCCACTGAGCCACACCAGCCAGGGCTTAATCTTTTCCTCTTAAATTCTCTGGATTAATTTTTTTCTTGTCTAGTTTCATGAACAAATGTTTCTCACATTTTTTTTTAGAAAACAAAGGACATTATATATTTGATTTTAGCATAAGAAGGTTATTATAATTCTTCATTAAATACATGGAGATCTTTAAGTGAAAGCATAGTCCATCAATTATTATTTTATTTTGTACATTAACATAAATTGACATTTAAAATAATTTACAAAGATTAGCATGTGATTTCTCTTATATTTTATATTACTATGATTGATTATATTAAAAGTTAATATTATTGAAGCCCTTAGATTTCTGGGGTTGTGAAAACCCCATTTAGTTATGTTTTTTTTAAATCTTTTAACTCTTTCAACATGCTATTGAATTCTGTTTGCTATTTTTATTTAGTATTTCTGAATTTATATTATTAAATGAGCACAATATGTGATTTTTTTATTGCAGAAAATTTTGAAAATTTGGAAAACCAGTTTCATTTTCTCAATACAAAACTAATTTAGAAGTTGTTCTTTTTCTATGCTTTGGAATAGATTATGTAGCACTTAAATTATCAGCTTTTAAAAAATTTTTGCACTATTTTAGAGATTAAATTTAGGCAGAGTTAATAATTATGCCAATTCTGTAACAATGACTAAGAACATATGAAATTAATATTGTGAGAGTAAAAATCACTGTGATTCAGTTTGTAATAACTAACCGTATTTATAAACATTCTTAAGTGTAATTTTCTTCAAAATGACCACTTTGAAAAGATGCAAATATTACTTTATAACTACATGTTAAAATGTCATTTAAGTCATTTTGGAATTGTAGGCAAAGAGGTTTTCATGTTTGAAATTTTTTCTCATTTTTTATATACATAATATATTTATGTTAACAGATTTTTCTAAGTTGTTTGCTTATAATTAATTTCATTATTTTATTCCTTTATTCATGGATGCATTCATTAATTCTATACACTCTTTACTAGTAGTCTGTTATGATCATGTGATAAACACTGTCAAAGTATTAGAAATAAACTTAAAAAAATTTCCCCACTTTGGAGGAACTAATAGTAGTATAATACAAATCCAGAGGCAATTCTGTAGCACCTAACAGCAGGTGAAAAACATAATAAGACTATATTTCAAATATATTAATGAAATGATCCTCAGAAATATTAATAATTTAAGCAACTTAGTCTTATGGGAGTTCTGCTGACACTAAGTCCTAAACCTTGAGAAATCACAATGCTATTTCTTTTAGATTTTTAGCATGAAATTACACATGTATGAAACCTTATCTTATTTTTAAGAATGTATTCTAAAAGTATTTATGTGTGATTGCAATCTCAGAAATGATATTCATGGTAATGAAAATAATAATTTTTAAATTCAATTGGTTTAGGTTTATAATCTTAAAGCTCCGTCAATCTTAATTACTCTAAAGATTTTAGACAAAGTATTTAACTTCTCCAAACTTCTTATTTCCAGCAAAAAAAAAAAGGTGACTCTAGTAAAAACTAGTCATAGAGCTGGTGTGAGGATTAAATATTCCTGCCAGCTATTAAATCTTCTTGTAGGCAGTCAAATGTTTGATATATATACATACACATACATATATATATGTATATGTGTGTGTGTGTGTGTATGCACACGCACACACGGAAATGATCAAATTTAAACTCTTTATTCTAATATCTTATTGAAACCCTTGGATTTTCTTTTTTTCAGATTACTCTGCAAATTCAATTGATGTTTACCAAACTGTCAACAACAAATGTAGTCACCTTGGGCATTTTTCTTCATTCAAGTCCCTCAGATGGCCCCTTTGAAACAGTTCTCCTGTGAGGCAGATATTTCAAGAGAAGATCTAGCACAACACACTTTGAGAGTACACAGCCCTGGTTATATAAATACTAAGTTCGTGGTGCGTGTCTAGGATGGATATGATTCATGCTTTTCCACTTCTTTCCTAACCCTTAAGGTCCCTGAGGCAGGAGTTCCCCACTGCCTCCCTCCTTACACCCTCCTTGAAGCCTCTCACTTATGCATCCACAAAGGGGCTTATTTTCTAGATGTGTATCAGTATAAATCATGGCAGAGAGCATAAAGATTATTTTAATTCATTATGTAGTTTCCCAATATGATTTTCACACTTGGAAACAAGTTCTCCTATCCAGCCATGCCAGAAATATGATGATACTTTTATTCCCAGTTGAATAATATGCCTATTAAATGAAATTCCAATTAATTAGAATTCACTAGGGAGGAGTCATAATTAATTAGTTTCCCCTGGACCTCCTACAGGGTGGAAATTAATTAAATAACAAATTAAACGGTTTTTTCACATTTTCAAAGCTGTATTACTGTTTTGTAATTTTTTGTAAATTATTCCCTATACTGTTGCTTCTTTACAATTGTACCTGCATTAGAATGGAACACCTCAACACCGTATTTCTAAATTCATCTTAATTTAATCATCACACACACAAACTTATCCCCTTTAATAGCCCCGCCCCCACACCCCATTCACGGTTATGAGACTCCTTCCAAAAGGCTTCATAGACTGTCTCCAGGATTAAACATCAGTTGTCAAATTAAAGATCAACTTCATAAACCAACCTCTACAACTAATTCTTGAATTTATCTTTTATGTTTTGTGTGTTTTCCCTGTTCCATTTCTCTATCCCTCATTCCTGTTCCCAAGTGCCACTTTGGAAATTAACTACATGCAAGTCTTTGATTCAGGAAGGATGGTGTTTGGCCAATATAAGGTCTTACTTTAGGTAAAAAAAGGAAGACCTTATAAATTGGTCTTACTTAGACCAATATAAGCTCTTCTTTTTTGATCCCAAAACAAACAGATTCCATGCAGAAATATTTTGATTACTTCTAGTTTATGATTCTTTTCAATTTTTCTGGAGACTTCTTTGCTACTACATTGTCTAATTTTGTCCCTCTTGATAAATTTCACTCATTCTTACATAAGGTAGCATCTATTTGGACCAATTATTAGCTATAAACAGGAAGTTACGTTTTAGTTTTCTGATGTTATTGAATGGACTTTCAAATGTAAAAGGTAGTACAGTTAGAGTGAGCCCTCTCTTCTTAGTATTCTTCTCTGGTAGTTTTTTTATAATTATGTCTTATTTATGATAAACCTGCTTTCTAGCCTCAATACTTTTCACCAACATTCTGAAAATTATGGTTCATGAGAAGTTACAGTTTAGCTGATGGTTTTAACCATCATTTTATTTATTTATTTCTATAGGCATAGAACTGCAAGATTTGTTTTTGTTCTTGGAAACCTATGCCTCCCATATTGTACTGTGCCATTACTATTCCTTTCTGTTTTCACACTCAGCACTCTTTCAACATCGAAAAGTTCCCTGGTTGCAGAAGATAGTTGTACTCCCTTGGATCAAAGTATCATTACAGAAAAAGGGTTGGAGAAGTACTGCTGTTCATCCTGCAGCTTAGGATAGACTCAGGACTTTTGATTTCTTTGTATTTGCTAAACACTGCTTCTAAGTCCTTTGCATGCATTAACGCATTAAATCCTTGCACCAACTAACATAAACCCCACTTTATAAAGGAGGAAACTGAGATACACAATACAGGTAAATAGCGTGCCCCATGTCACACAGCTTATGAAAGGTGGACCCTTAAATGAAACAATACGGTCTGAGATTTGAATTTAAAGACAGTTTGATTCCAGAGCTCATGTTCATGACCACTACAATACTTTTCTTTACTAACTTATTGGAGACATTTATTAAGGGCTTGTTATGTGCCATATATTATTTATAACAAATAAGGGAATTTGTAACAAAATAAGGTACAACAAAATTGCTGATATCTCTTACGTACCAGGAAAGATACAAGCACTAAAGAAGAGGGGCATTGAGAAAGTCGAAGTAAATGTCTATCCATTTACACTTATTTAAGATCCATACAACTCTTCATTTAGTCCACTCCTCACCACCCCACCATCCTCTCTCACTTACTTTGCTGATAGGCTAAGTCAACTAGAGTACATGTCTCCATGATCTACCTCTCTCATTCACTCTTCAGCATGCACTAAAAATTTTATCAAGTGTAACACACATACACACAAACACTTCTGTTAGTGTCTTGAAATTGTGCAATACCTTCTTATTTATATTTGTCTTTAGAATACAATCAGATTTTCTAAATATGGCACATAAGACCTTATATAAAGAATCTGTCTCTCTCTAAGTATGTATCAGCATTCTCCCTCTCTGGCTCTACCTTTGGTCATAGTCAATTTATTCAGACTTTGTGTTTCCTGCTCTGCCAAATCCTGGGCCTTCTTACATACTTTTCCCTCAGTCTACTGCAAGTTCCATTAGATCAGGGATTCTGTATATTCTAAACCAATGTATCACAATGCCTGCCACATATTAGATACCTGTGGATATTTATTATCTGAGAGAATAAATGCCTATCAGCTCAATTCTCTTATTCCTTTGTTCTTGCTGCAGGGTTCAGCTTATATGTCTTTTCCTACAGAGAGCTTTAAATCACTTGCCCTAGAAGAATCACACATACCTACAAGGGCCTTGTATTCAAGAAAATAAAGTGTTTTGTTTTCATTCTTGTTTTTTTTTTTTTCTTTCTGTAGTTTTACTTTTATATCTACAAATGTAAATTCCAACATTTATTCTCAGGGCCTGTATGTAAAAATGGGGTAATGGGACATGTAGATCCAGGCTGATGCATAACTTTTCAGAAGGGGTAGTCCCTCAGAGACCCCACAGACCAGTGCCACATGGTGTTCGCCCAATATTGTCACATAGTCCATCTTTTCAAAACAGTCCGTGTATACAGAATTTTGTCTCTAACAACAATTTTTCAATGTTGACAATTTGATCAAATTTTAAATAATAATACCAATATTCCCAATTTCATCAAGATTTTTCAGATGCCTAAATATCCCTTCACATTTTTTTTAAATTTTAAATATGTTTACTGATTTTAGAGACAGACAGACAGACTTCGATGTGAGAGAGAAATCTCCATTTCTTGCCTCCCATAGACACTTTTACCTGGGTTTCAACCTGCAACCTAGTATGTGCCATGACCAGGAACCGAACACTCAACCTATTGGGGTGCAGGACAACTCTCCAATCAGCTGAGACACACTGGCCAGGGCAAGATTCCTTCACATTTAATCTTAGTTTTTCCATTATGTAGGTATATTGCATGTATATTTGCTAGTATCAACTTTTCCTTTTCTTACTGCTAGACTGAAAGCTCTTTGAGGTCAGGCAATATAGAGACAGTTATGCACATAGATATAGAAATAGATATAGACATGGACGTATATAAACATATTGCAATTTCAGAGTCAGTGCACACTCAACAGACTAGATACAGCACATCCTTCATATATGAGTTTTATGCGAGTCAAGTTTTTTTAAATATATGTTCTAGCACATCTATCTTAAATATGCTGTGAACTGATTATATGAAAATATGGGTAGAGAGGCTTAAAATTTAGTAAACCAAATGGCTTTTTTGTGCCAATTCTGCAAAACATGAATTTTATTTTCCATGTAAAATGCTACTAATATTCACAACTGCCAATGTTTAATTGCTATACTTTTAGTAATTGATCAGATTTAGTAAAATCTGGGCTAATTTTGAGTAATGATTTAACATAATCTGAAAGAATAATAAAGTTCCTGATTCAAGGGCATGGCTATCATTGTACACAATATAGTGAAGTCAAGAATGGCCTGGGAAAACAAAAGAGTCAAGTTCATTTGAAAGAAAGAATCTAATTTATCATGGGCTAAAATAGAAACTGTCTGCTTAGCCACATTGCTTAATTCCTCTATTGTTTATCTTTATAGAAAAATGCAAATGTTATATTTTATACAAAATATAAAAAATATAAATTCTATATTTATGTTATTTGTATATAAAAATATTAACTATTTAATTGTCATCAAAATAATTTCAACATATCCCACATTTTTTTCTCTAAATTCCAAAGATACAGAATTCCTACCCCAAGTAGATCTGACCTGATTTTTACAGTAGAAAAGCTAGTAAAAAATATTAGAAATCATCCACCTTGCAAATATCTTGAATCAGTAAGCTAATACATATTTATTTAAGTTGTACTTAACTAATTCACACAATTGTTAAATAAAATGTTTAGTCCACTTTTCAGTATTATTTAAGCATAATTGAACCATTGAGAAAATCTGCAGTGCATATTTTCTAGTAATACTGAAAATATATAATACAAGGCTTTAAATGTTCATACAGATACTTCCACTCTTAAAAAATTTTCAGGAAATTGGCCCTGTTCTGTTAACACCAAAAGCTAGTTCACAGCTCCTTGTCAAATGGCAGAAAGGAAAAGCATTCAATAATATAGGAAAGAAAAAAAAGTATTATTCAGGAAAATCATTGGGGAGATTTAACATGGGCAGCAACTCCTGTGATTACTTTTACCCTTGTTGGATTAAAAACCAGACATACCTGTGCTATCATTACATCTGTTTCCAGTTTGGTTTCCTAAAGTTCAAGACTTCTGGATTATATTTTATTGGAAAGGCAATATAGTTTCAAGTGCAATAACTACTATTAATAATAATACTTTCTCTAGGGGTTGGTATAGAAATATAATAGCAAAAGTAATACTACATATTTTGACTTATTTTTCCCACTAGAGTTGCTTCAAACAGGTATTTTAATCATAAACTGGAATGTAATAATTTGGGATTTGTTTGCCTATTTTTGTATTCTATGAAGAAGCTACTTTCTTTGAATGCAATAATTGGTCATTTATCCATTCAGATAAGAATAGATCTCTCACAAAAAATAGACCTCTGACTATCTTGACTTGGAAGGGAATAAGCTATCTTTATAGTCAGCATGATAAAGTCTAAATTGCTTTTTTAAAGTTTTCATATGTTTCAAAATTGAACATATTAAATTATCTTTTAAGGCATTTAAAATATGCTATTATAATTGGGAACTATTTAGGTCAACAAATTTAATGCATACTTTTAGATTAAAGAACAGTAGTAATTTAGGGTAAGTCGGTTTCACCTAAAAATGTTTATTCATCCCAATGAAAGAATCTGGTCCCTCCAAACCAATCATCTGATTATGACATGCCCCTTCGTATTACAGCTTGTTTCTCATCTGCAAAGTGATTTTTTAGATAGACCCACAATCTTTTTCAAATGCATGTAAAGAATTAGATGTGTATGTAATATTATTGCCCCTTTTGTTCCACAATATTCAATTATTGTAGCTGATATGAATTTACACAATAGAAGAATTTTAAACATTGAGGTTGATAGGAATATAAAGTAGAAATTAGTTAAATACATTACAAACAAAAATCAAATCATCTCAACTAGTGTAGTGTCACGTCAAAACTGTAGTCTTTTTTTTTTAAGATTTTATTAATTTTATTTTTAGAGAGGGAAGGGAGAGAGAGAGAGAAACATCAATGTGCGGTTGCTGGGGGACATGGCCTGCAACCTAGGCATGTGCCCTGACTGGGAATCGAACCTGAGATGCCTGGTTCGCAGCCCGCGCTCAATCCACTGAGCTACGCCAGCCAGGGCTAAAACTGTAGTCTTTTATCTTTGATGAGCTCAACTTGTCTCAGTCTGAAAAAATAACAACTTGCACTTCTCAGAGAAAATAAACGATATTGATAAGAAAGGAATTATTTTTTTGCCACAAAGCTGATACATTTTTCTCAATTGTCACTTTCTCTCCTAATTCTTAAACTTAATCCATTCACCTGTATTATGATTCTCAAATATTTCTGCCTTCTCAGGAATGAAATGTCTGTTTTTGAATTACCAACTTTCTCCTGCCACTCCTTCTTAATTAGATCTTTCCGATAAAGATCTAATAATAGTAATGTGCAAAGTCTCTTCATCTTTAGCATCTTTAAAAAGGCTTTTTTCATAAAATCCCATCTTTATTATTCATTGTTTTGTCCCTGTTCCTTTTATAAGTAAACCTTAAAAAAATCGCCTTCATCCTTTTGCTTCCTAATCCCATTCAGCTTTGAACTCTGAATTTCAGCCACTGTTTTGACAATTATCTTGATGAATAATTTGGTAAACTTTTTACCTAAACTGCTACTGCATTATTTGAGTGTGTGGACTATGCCCTCATACTTCAAGCATCTCATCCTTTGCATTTCATGTAAACAAAGTCCCTTCGTTTTTTCCAGAGGCATTTCTTCTGGTCTTATTTACAGTTGCTACCTTCTTTTTTTATGATATTTAACTTTCTTAAGAATCTTACTTTCTTTCTCTCCAATACTCTCTTCAAGTGAGTCCATTCAATTGCATGCTTCTGGTTATCAGAAGATGACTGACATCGCTGTGTCTCCAGTTTAGACTGATCTCCCATTGCGTGTCCTCGTATACTGTTGTTTTCTTGACATTTTCACTTATATGTTTGATAAGTACCTAAAATTGGGTTGCTCACCTCTTTCTAGTAAAACATGCTTGGTTTAGTGTTTGTGTGTGTTTCTTTTCTCAAAAAAGAATGGCACAACTCACCATTTTCTGCCTTGTTTCCTAAGACAAGAAATTAGATATCTTCTATGAGGCTCCTATCTGTGCCTCACTTATTAACCACATACAATCAATTTAAAAGTGCCATTAAGTACATTCTATAATAACTTTTCAAATCAAGTCTTTTCCCACCAGTCTCCATTTTTCTAGATTTTGCAAGCTTCTTTCCCTCACTCTATGGAATTATTCCATCTCCTTATTTCTGTTTTAAAACTAACATCCTCCTAACTATTAAATAAGGCAACCAGGTTAGTTTACAACTCTCCCTTTCTTATTCGGCTATTACTTAATTTTCCTCAAGTCATTAATTTTAACAAATGTATACTGAATACCTACTATGCACCATCATAAACCTATGTGTTTATCACATGGTAATGAACAAAATAAGGTAAATTATATTGGATTTTCAATCAAGGCCTTGTTGAAAGTAAAATATTGAAGATGAGAATTAAAGGATGAATGGGTGTCAGCAAAGAGAGGAGTATAAAGGAGAGGAGTTAGGATACAGGAAAAATAAACTGGAGGTCTTTATAGAAAGGATCTTATTGATTTTCAGAAATTAAAATATTACTGTGATTGAAATACAGTAAGTAAATAGTGGAAAGAGGTAAAGTTTACAAGGAAGATGGGGTCCAAATTATTTTTCATACTGATAGAGATAGGAAGTATTAGATGACTTTAAGAAGATAACTACTAGAATATGTATATGTATATACACACACACACATATGTGTACACATACACACATATATTCTAAGTTCACATTTCCTGATGTGTAGAGAAAGTGGGGAAGTTAAGGAGACCAGGCAGGATGCTACTTCAGCAGACCAGGGAAGATATAATATATCATATAGTCTACAGTAGTGGCACAAATACTTTTGCATGCATTTTTCATAGGACAGTGTGATCTCTTTCCATCTCTTCACTCCACAACCAGTTTGCCCTGCGGTCGTACAATACTTGGTTTCAGCCATAAAATATGTTCTTCCTTCACTTTCCACATTCCCTCTTTGCTTAGACATTTAAAGCTATCCACTTAGATCATAACTTCTTCTGGAAAGTGGTCTCTGCTCCGTAGTTTGTACTTATTATAAGATAGTGTTAATCACACTTCATTGGAATTGCCTGCAGACTCCTCAAATTTTTACTAATCTCCATACAGGTTGAGCAGTGGCCATGCCTAACTTGTTCTACCTAGTATATTTAGCATTAATAGATCTCTTAGCACCTGCTAGACATAAAATAAATATCTGTTGAGTGATATTAAAAGATGATGTTCTCTTACTTTCCTACCCTTAATAAATATATCACAGATATTTGCTTTAATAACATTTAATTTTTGTGGTTTAAAATCAAAATATTCCCTGGAATTGAACATCATTTTTTTTCCTTTTACTAATACTTCCAAGACTTAAAGTGTAACAGGTATTTTACTTTATTTTTTTTAATTTAAATTATATTTTATTGTTTATGCTATTACAGTTGTCCCAAATTTTCCCTTTTTCCTCCTCCACAACACCACCCCCCATACTCTCAGGAAATCCCTACATGGTTGTCCGTATGCATGGGTCATGCACATATGTTCTTTGGCTACTCTATTCCCTATGCTATACTTTGATTCCCTGTGTCTCCGTAAATACCAATTTGTATTTCTTAATCCCTACAATTTTATTGATCATCCCCCCGATACCTCTTCCATTTGGCAACCATCAAAACATTCTCTGTATCTGAGGTTCTATTTCTGTTAGGCTTTTCATTTTTTTTAGATTCAGTTATTGATAGTCATGTATTTATTACCATTTTATTGTTCATATTTTTTATCTCCTTTTTCTTAAAGAAGACCCTTTATCATTTCATATAGTAATGGTTTGGTGATGAGTGTCCTACAATTCTAAATGGTAGGTTTGCTTCATAGGATAATCTTGGTTATAGGTCCTTGCTGAGGACCTATAGGTCCTTTCCAAATTAGGAAAACTTTTTCTCATTACTTTTTTCAAATACGTTCCAATTTCTTTCTCTCTGTCTTCTCTTTCTGGCACCAACATGATGTGAATGTTGGAAGTTGTCCCTTAAACTATCCTCATTTTTTGTATTATTTTTTCTTCGTATTATTCTGATTGGGTGTTTTTTGCTTCCTTATATTCTAAATTTATGATTTGATTCTTGGCTCCCTCCTCTATACTGAAAATTGTTCTTCATTTCAGTTAGTGTATCCTTCACTTATGACTGGGTCTGTTTTATTGTTTACACACTCTTTTTTATGCTTTTGTGGTCCTCAGTTCACTGGGCAAGCTTATAAACAATGTTTTGAACTCTGCATCTAACAAACTGCTTGTCTCCATTTTGTTCAGTTCTCCCTCTGGAATTTTGCTCTGCAGACTCCTCAAATTTGGGCCATATGCCCAAATTTGGCCCAAAGTTTTGTTCAGTTCTCCCTCTGGAAGTTTGCTCTGTAGACTCCTTCATTTGGGCCATATTTCTTTGTTTCCTCACTTTGGCAGCCTCCTTGTATTAGTTTTCATATATTAGGTAGAGCTGCTACAATTCTTTGGCTTGGTAAATGGATCTAATGTAGTAAGTGTCCCACAGGGTCCAGTGGCACAATCTCCCCTATCCCCCAGGCTGGGCACTCAAGGTGCACTGATCATGTGGGCTATGTATATGCCCCTCCTGCAGCCAAGCCTTGGATTGCTGTTGGCTGTTCATTGGGAGGGATTTATATAGACCGATCAGATGTAAGGACTGGCTGTGACCACTGACTATCAAGCTCTGACCTGTGAAGAGAATCAGCTGTGCAGTGGCTCATTCTGCAGAGAAAAACTTACTTCAGTAGGGCTCTGGTGCCCACTGAGTCTGCCCCTTGAGTGATTTGCTTGTGGAGATCGTTGGATGTGGTATTCCAATATGATCTGTAGCTGTCCACTGGGTGCACAGGCTTTGGTGCCTCCTGGGAAGTACAGGCCAAGGTCAATTACCCCTTGTATTATGTCCAGGACCACCCAAATAAACTAAGAAGCAATCTGTAGGTAGCTGCTACTTACTGGCTTGGAGGTGTCCATGTGAGCCCAAGCTATAAACCAAGGCTAGCTGCTATTAGTGTCAAGCCTGGGACCACTTAGCAATGGCCACAGGGCATGCTGAGGTCAGATGCTGTTTGAGAGAATTTAAGAAGATCTGAAGCATGAGCCAAGACAAGCTATTTGCATGAGAAAGCCACTGGAAACAACCTGGGTGTGCCCAAAATTTGGGTGGGACAGAGCCTCAGGGAATCACCAGGGATGGGCAAACTGTGAGTCAGATTGATGGAGTCTCAGATATGGTGCCTATCTGCCAGCTCTTTTATTCTCTGGAGAGAGCACTCAAAAAAGGAACAATGGCCTCTATCAGCACTTTTGTAAGGGAGGAAGCTGCTTCTCAGGCTTTCCCTAATAACAGACAATTCAGTTCCTCCCAATATGTCTTTGATGCATTTAAAGCTGCTGCTCCTGTGCTGGAGCTCAGAAGGATTGAATCCAAGTAAGTCTGTACATGGGCCCTCATGGATACAATGAATTAACATCAACAAAATGCCCATACTACCCAAAGCAATCTAAAGATTCAATGCAATTTCTGTCAAGATTCCAATGATGTATTTTACAGAACCAGAGAAATATTTCAAAAATTATATGGAACCACAAAAGGCCCTACATAGCAACAGTAATTCTGAAGAAGAACAAAGTTGGAGGAATCACGCTACTTAATATCAAACTATACTACAAGGCCAGAGTAAACAAAACAGCCTAGTACTGGCATAAAAACAGACACATAGATCAATGGAACAGAACAGAGAGGCAAGGAATAAACCTACACCTTTACAGTCAATTAATATTTGAAAGAGGAAGCAAGCACATGCAATGGTCTAAAGATAGTTTATTCAATAAATGGTGTAGGAAAAACTGGACAGATATGTGCAGAAAAATAAACCTAGACAACCTTCCTATACCACACAAAAAATAAATTCAAAATGAGTCAAAGACTTAAATGTTAGACCCCAAAACATAAAACTCCTAGAAGAAAACATAGTCAGCAAAATCTCAGACATTGCTCATAGAAATTTTGTATTGGATATATCTCTTCAGGCAAGAAAAACAAAAGAAAAAAATAAATAAATGGAACTTAATCAAAGTAAAAATATTTGGCATAGCAAAGGGAATCACCAACAAAATAAAAAGACAACCCACAGAATGGAAGCATATATTCTCCAATGCATCTGATAAAGGGTTAATATCCAAAATTTACAAAGTACTTACAAAACTCAACACCAAAATAACCCAATTAAAAAATCAGCAACAGACCTGAAAAGACACTTCTCCAAAGAGAACATGCAGATGTTCAACAGGCATGTGAAAAGATGCTCAATATCACCATAATAAAAAACATAATGAGATGCCATCTCACACCAGTCAGAATGGCTATCATCAATAAATCAACAAACAAGTGCTAGCAAGGATGTGGAGAAAGGGGGATGCCTTTGGTGAGAATGCAGTGTGCAGGAAAGCAGTGTGCAGGTATCTCAAAAAATGAAAATGGATCTGCCTTTTGACCCAGAGATCCCACTTCTGAGACTATATCCAAAGGAACACAAAACACTAATTCAAAAAACCATAAACGCTCCTATATTCATTGTAGCATTATTTATAATTGCCAATATATGTAAGCAGCCTGAGTGTCCATCAATAGATGAGTGAATAAACAACAATGGGCATTTGCACAATGGAATTCTACTCAGTCATAAAAAAGAAGAAATTATTATCCTTTGCAACTGTATGGATGGACCTGGAGAACATTATATTAAGTGAAATAAGCCAGTCAGAAAATGACAAATACCATATGATTGCACTCCTATGTTGAGTCTAACCAACAAACTGAACTAAAGCAAAACACAGACAACCACATAGATGGAGAACAGATGACAGCTAGTTGGGGGAGTAGAAGTAAGGGGTGGAGGGATTGAGCAAAAAGGAAAAAAACTCATGATCATGGACAACAGTGAGGTGATTGCTTGGGGGAGGCAGGTGTAAGAGGACTAAATGGTAATGGAAATATATAATAAAGATTATACTAAAAAAATTTTCCAATGGACAAATCCGCACACCCCGCAAGAAAAGGAATTGTCAGAGACTCTAGTGGTTTGTCTTCCACTGCTCAACCCCCACTGCTTTTTTAGGGCCAGAAGTTATCGTTTACCTTCCTGTCACTGGAACCCTGAGCTTGCTCCCATAATATCCCTCCCAATTTTTATCCATCACACATGGGTGTGGGTCGAGTCCATTCCATATTTACGCCCCTTCTACTAGTCTGTATGTAGTTTCTTCTTTACTTCTCTAGTTATGGGACTTCCATTCAGCTTGATTTCTGATGGTTCTGAATGATGATTGTTCTGTATTTTAATTGTAATTTTGATGTGGTTACGTGGTGGGGTGAGCTGTGTTTACCTATGCCTTCATCTTGAACTTCTCACAACAGGTATTTTAATTATGAAAGCTTACTTCAGTTTGACTCCAGAAGTCGACAAAATTAATTTACACCAAAGGTTAATTACATGCAATTATTTGCCTTTAAAAATAAGTATTTTAAATGAATCAATCAAGTAATAAATTCCTCTCGTGTATCAAAACTGTGCTATTTACAAATAAATAAAAGATAAGTACTGAGCAGAGTCTGTAATAAATACCAGCCTGGTGAAAATGATACAATCACAAGAATACATACAAAGATGGAAGATGATTCTTCTTCTCCTTCCCAAAATTTTTATTTACCTATCTTCCAGCTCTAACATTATTGGCATTGTATGAACACTATAAACCAAAATAATCTCTTTTTGATCCAGGGTCATGATAGAAACCATTACAAAGTGGTGACAGATCTATTACTACTTTTTGATTCTCTGGCCTCTGGCTGTGACTTCTCTATTCTTTCTCAGCTATCCTGTAAAAGGATATTTTGTAATCCCTGTAAAATAAGGAGGGACTGAAAGTTCAACCTCACTGTTCTGAGGTTTAAGAGAATACCCAGCACTGAGCTAGGCTTCAGGAATATTCCGATTCCAACAGTTCCTCCCTGCCCATCGATATAGCTCCTTCTCATGTGTCATGGGCAGAGGAACCAGTAAACCTGTGAACCAGGAATGTGGGTACCACATCCACAGTCTAGATGAATGCATAGATGGTGAAGTGCACAGGCATTGAGACCACCACTTCCAACTTCCAGCCTAAGGAAGAACTGACTGAATGAGCCGTTCAAAAATCCCTGAGCTAATGATCCCCTATGGGTATTCCCCATCCACCTTCATTGTGACTAGGGCTTGAGGAAAGGCTACTCAATTTCCTCTGACACAGGGGAAATGTGGGATGTAGCAGTGACCAAAGACTAAGTGATCAGCCCCAGGGAATCAATGCGGGGAGCGGGGGGGGGCATTAATAAACCATTCTTAAAGTTGGTGCCATTTGCTCTTGGGGAGAAGAGGTGGGACCTGCACAAGGAGTGCAGCTGGAAGATAATAAGGGCAGGACTGGTTCTCATTTCATAATAGACAGAAAAGGTTTTATTTAAGTTTGTCTTGGCCATGGCATTCAAGATGGGAACACCAAAAGAAAGGGAGGTGTGGGAGAGGTAAACTGTGGCATAGAGAAAAAAAAAACTAATTAAATTAGCATCATGTCTGAAGTGTAGTTTAAAAGTAATATTGACTAGGGTTAAATAGATGCTTTGAGATGAATCAAATATTTTTTGATAAATTCAAAAGAGCAACACTAGAGTGAGTCTTGATGATAAAGAAGAATATTTTAGATTTTATGCCAGAGGCAACAGAGTGACATTAAATTTCATCAGTGATTTATAAATATATATTTTCTATTGGAAGATGGTTAAATGCCATTTACACTAGGAAAGAAACAATACATACCCGTTCTGGGTCATAAAATGGAGAAATAATAACAAGACATTTTATGACAGAAGTATATAAAACATTTAATCAAATTTAACATATATAAGGACATAAATTGAAACTATATTTTCTCCTACATCAAGGCTCTAGAAATTTGGCATTTTTATATTTAGTTATCTTTGGAAGAGAGACAAATACACATTATGGGTTTAGAAGTGATAATCAGATGAACAAAAAAGGTAAAATTTATTTATTTTTCATTTTTTTATTATTGTTCAAGTACAGTTGTCTCCATTTTCCCACCACCACTTCCTCCCTCCCCACCCACCTCACACTCCCACCCTCAATCTTACCCCACTTTGTCTTTGTCCACTGTTCCTTTATACATGTTAAATATATGGTATTTTTATTGTTTCTTGAGCATCCTTTATTTTCATGCATGATTATTGGTCTAGCTTCTGTGTTACCATGGAGATAACTTACTTTTTGCAATGTTCATGTAGTTTATTTTTTAATTTTGTATGCTTATCAGAAAGTTGTTATAGTGGTGGTAAGATATAGCTATAGGATGAGATATCATAGAGAATAAGAACAAGAGACAATCTTTCATAGCAAGTCAGGGAATGTTTGGCTGTGCATATGGTTTTTAAGTTGACACTTCATGGATGAAAAAGGGCCGGCCACATAAAGATATGGGTAAACTTTAACAGTCAGTAGTCTAAAAAAGTTCTTTAACTCGCACTTATAGAATGACTGATTAGCTTGTACCAGAACAACCCTCCAAACTGATTATACAATGTAAATAAAATGCATGAAACAGCTGTTTAAAATTAAAAAAAAAAGAGCAATCAAGAAAGCAGGTTTAGTATCTGATCTAAGGGAGTAGGGAAGAGAGATTATACAACTTTTCCTTTTGTTGTCTTAGTTGATTCATAATGTGTGAGGCTCAGAAGCTGAGAAACAAGCAGCAGTTCAGATCCATCTCCATCTCATGGTTTGTAAAGGAAGAGAGAAGTTGGACTGCGGTTCTCTGATGACAGCCAACAGAATAATCCAATCTGAAAGACAACATATTGGCAGGAACGTGAGCCAGACACCCCTTGCTGCTTTTCTACTCAAAGCATTCTTAAGGTCTTCTTCTGTGTAGGACAAAAGGCAAATAAGCCAAGCAGAAAATAGAACACAGAGTCAAAAATGAACACAGATCCTAAACAGTCTCATTGTAGCTTTGGAATTCAAGAATTACCAATGAAGAGGGACAATGGTATACACTCAGATTTGTGGTCTGCAAAGCAAAGCAAAAACAAGCAAAATGAACTAGAAACCAACTCATAGATACAGAGAACAAACTCAAGGTTGTCAAATGGGAGGGTGGTGGGGCATTAGAAAGAAAGTTGGGGAAGGGAAGAGAAAGAAGCACACACTTTGAGTTATAAAGTAAGTAATGGGGATGAAATTTACAACATAGGGAATTGAGTGAATAACATTACAACAACTATGCATGGTGACAGATGTTTAATAGACATATTGTGGTGATCACTTTGTACAGTATAAAAATGTTAAATTACTACATTGCTTACTTGAAACTAATATACTGTTTGTCAGTTATAATTTGAAATAAATTTTAAAAAACAAAATACAATTGTGTATTTTTGCTTTAGTATATTTCAAAAAAACAGAGTTAACATTCACTTCTTTAGAAGTTACATTTAAAAAATAAATAAAAATAATTATAGTTATTTTAAAGTAACTAATTTTCCCTTTGTAATTTATCTTAAATTAATACATTTTATTACAAAAACTGATATGTATTTCACTAAATTATTGTGATACTGCCATTAAATTATCATATTCAACATGTGTCTATGTATGTGTGCATTTGACCAATGTGAGACTTATGTTTGGAAACTAGTCTATGTGCATTACCAACTGTTTAGGTACATAATCAAATTTACGGTTATAGAACAATTGCATGAATGAAATAAAGAATAGATGATTACAAGTGCAATGAGCTTGGAAACACAAAGTGGTGGAAGACAATACCATATTTTTACATTAAAATATAGATTTTCCCTCTTTGTGTTGTTCCATTATAGCACAGTATGTACAGTAGTACAATGGAGACATATCCCATGCATTAGACCATGACAATAATGGTAAAAATAAATATAGACAACTCAGCCCTGGCTGGTGTGGCTCAGTGGATTGAGCTCCAGCCTGTGAAGCAGAGGATCGGTTCAATTCCTAGTCAGGGCACATGCCTGGGTTGTGGGCTGAGTCCCCAGTAGGAGGTGTGAGAGAGGCAACCACACATTGATATTTCTCTCCTTCCCTTTCTCCCTCCCTTCCCCTCTGTCTAAAAGTAAATAAATAAATAATTTTTAAAAAAGATAACTTAATAGAAACAGTGCTCCATAATTTAAAAAAAATGCTTTCACAAAATTTATCTCATAAAGTTTCATTTAATCAACTTATAGAATCTTTAAAAACATGTATTCATGAATTTACAGAAAACAAAAATTCTGTTCTCTATATTAACCATCAATATACCAGTTATCATTGTTGTTGTTGTAACTATTATATCTATTGCAATTAAATGATCTCAATTAAAAACACAGCTTCTTTAAGTATGCAATATTTAAACCAAAACAAATCCATTAAACCAGAGCCTTAAAGTTCTGAGTTAATCCATTTTCCTATCTAATTATTACTTAGAAACATACTATTGTTTGAATTTTGTCTTCTCAGGTATTTCTCAGACAAGTAATCTAATGAAAATATTTAATTTCAGTATCCCTGAAATTGTTTTGAACCAAATGCAAAGTTTCCTCATTTAAGGCCCATTACCATTTCATCTAAGCTCTGAACAGTCTCTCTTCTCAGACTTCACTTTGGCCTAAGAGCTGGCTAATGGGAATCCCAGTGCATGTTCTTCTCCACCTTTCATTTCTTGCACACCCCATTCCCTTTGCCTACTAAACAATTAAATATCATTTATGTGCATTCATAATATGAATTTATTTAGGTCAAATTTCTTACTGGCACTGTAATTATGATTCTATTTCCTCTTAAATCTTTATGTGTAGTTGCAACAAAATCTATTCATCTTTCTAATTCTGTCTCATATCCAGACAGAAATCCTACCCCTAATCCTGGGGATCTAGTCCCTAATTTCAAAGTAGTCTTTCTGAAAGCTAAGTCAAGATTTCAGCATTATTTTATAACTCTAAATATTTTGGATTGGAAACAACATATACATTTAACTTATTTGAAATTCTTTTTTGGAATATTTAATTTATGTTTTTTAGAGAGAGAGGAAAGAAGGGAGAATGAGGGGGAGAGAAACATCAGTGTGTGGTTGCCTCTCTCAGGTGCTCTATCAGGGACCAGGCCTGCTACCTGGGCAGTTACCCTGACTGGGAACTGAACGAGCGGCCCTTTGGTTCACAGGCTGGTACTCAATCCATTGAGCCACACCAGCCGGGACTAAATTATTAATAAAATTTGTTCTAAAAATGAATTACGGAAGAGTGTTTGCAGATGTGCCATTAATGTTTTGAATGTTTAAAACAATTTTAGATATTTCTGCCTTACTCAGCAAAACAGATAGTGCACATACATACTTCTTTTTAAATGAAGGCATATTAGGATTTAGAAAACACCATGTAAAATTTTCTAAAATATACATTTTATCTGACTATTTTATATAACTAAAGCAATATTATCTGTACTTACAACTTTTCAAATATGGTCCACAGCACAATTTAATTCTTGTGGGACCTTGGAGCACAGAGCACAAGCTTAAAATACAAATAAAAAAATTGGGTGAATTTATCCTTACCAGAGAGGTTAAAAAAAATGTAATGAGTAGCTAGGGAGAACCAGAACTGGTTCTATTTATATTATATTATATACCAGATTTTTTGTATTGAATATTACAGACTGGTTTTATCCAGATTTTCTACCCTATGCTTATTTTAGTTCCCACAAAATATTTATAATTAATAATAACTAACTGTTTCTTTTTTTTTATTGGTGTTCAATTACAGTCGTCCCCACTTTCCCCCATTACTCTCCTCCTTCCCCATCCTCCTCCACCTCCCACATTCAAACCTACTCCCCCACACTGTTGTCTTTGTCCCTGGGTCCTTTCTTTATGCATGTGCCTTGAGAACACTTCCCCTTCTTTCTCCCATTATGCCCCCACCCCCTCCCCTTTAGTCACTGTCAGTTTGTTCTTTATTTCCATTCCTTGGTTCTATTTTGCTTGCTTGTTTATTTTGTTGACTAGGTTCCACTTATAGGTGAGATCATATGGTATTTCTCTTTCACTGCCTATTCACTTAGTGAATAAATCCTCTTGGCTTATTTCACTTAGCATAATCCTCTCCAGTTCCATCCATGTTGTCAGGAAGGGTAGGAGCTTCTTCTTTCTTTCTGCTCCATAGTATCCCATGTGTAACTGTACCACAGTTTTTTGACCCACTCATTTACTAATGGACACGGGCTGTTTCCAGCACTTGGCTATTGTAAATTGCACTGCTATGAACATTGGGGTACATAGGTTCTTTTGAATTGGTGCTTCAGGATTCTTAGGGCATAATCCCTGCAGTAGAACTGCTAGGTCAAAAGGCAGCTCCAGTTTAAGGTTTTTAAGGAATTCCATACTGTTTTCCACAGTGGCTGCAACAGTCTGCATTCCCACCAAGAGTGAACTAGGGTTCCCTTTTCTCCATATCCTCTCCAGCACTTGTACCTTGTTGACTCATTTATGATACCACACTGATCATGTGAAATGGTATTTCATTGTGGTTCTAATTTGTATCTCTCTGATGGCTAGTGATGTTTAGCATCATTTCATATGTCTCTGGGCCCTCTGTATGTCCCCTTTGGAGAAGTGTCTGTTCAGGTCCTCTGCCTAATAATAAGCAAATGTTTAAATGAAACAAAAAGAATAAACAAAGAATATTATAAAAAAAAATCTAAACATCAGAAAAGTGCAAATGAATGGTACAGTTACATCAGGGGCAAGATGGGAGGCAAGAAAGTAGGTGAATGGCAAGTTTTATGACTATTGTCAAGGAATGAAAGGCATCCTCTGATTCCCTCTTCCATTCCTTCCCTGTAACTTCTTTCCTTCCTTCCGTCTCTCCATCCTTCCCTTCTTCTTTCCTTTCCTTCTTTCATTCTTCCACAAACAGTTCAACTGTTGCTAAATGTAGAATTTGAAGAACAGCTGAATCATAAGACCTGATAAGAACAAACAAGCAAGCAGAATTATGCATCAGGATGGTCACACTGGAAGAGTCAAGCCACAGGCACTACAAGTAGAGGCTGTACTGGTTACACATGAGAAAAATACTTCCTAGCTCTTTGTGAATAAGACACTTTTTAGTTTGACATGGAACTGTAAACAAAGAATCTAAGATGAGAAGACAGAATATATAATTGAAAAGTTTTGTTTTTTTTTTTTTTACTTCCTAAAGCACTGTTTAATTTCATGGATGATTGAAATTTTCCATTTCAAAATATATTCAATGCTCCAAGAAATTTACTTGTCTATAAGATGTCTACTAATGTTAATGTGAACAAATAGAGACTCACAAAAATTGGTTACATATACAATAATTAAAACAAAAGTAATTTCAGTTTGCTTAAAGATGGATGATTTCATTTATGAGAATGTGAGTACACCTGCAGTTGAAAATAAAGCAATATGTATTTTTGACAATTCAAAGGGCATTTTAGTAAGAATTGTTTCACTTTGTTAATTAGCTTTTTTAATTTAAAGCTGAAATTGAATAAATGAAATAATAATAGTTTTCATTTTATATACTCAATATACATGTCTAACTTTATTTAATTTATGTTGTAACATTTCATTTTTATTATGTGATGGGTAAATCATAGATTAAAAATGATTAAAGCTATTATTGTATAATTTAATTATAATTTTTGTGAAATTTTCCACTATTTTAGATCCTAAAGAGAAAACACAAATAGGACTCCATATATATAGATATATAGCAAGAATTTGACTTACAGGTAAACTTTTGATTGAAGTTAATATATGCATTAGTAAGTATGTATATCTCATATATACAGACTGATGAATTTTCACGAAATAAAAACGTCTGTGTTACTATTACCAGATAAAATATTAGAATATTACCAGGACCAAAATATTAAGATATTATCACAGAAACACTTGAAGGCTTCTCTAACACTACTTAGAGTCCAAATAACAACATTTTTAATTTCCATCATTTACTTCTGCCATGTGTACTTTATATAAAATCATACAGTGCGTACTTTCATGTGCCTAGCTGATTTTATGCAATTTTATGTTACATTGTTTTTTATTAGCTCATTTTAGTTGCTGGATATCAATTGCTTGGCTACACAACAATTTATCTATAAACCTAATAATAGGCATTTAGATGTTTCTAGGTTTTGTTTTTTAGAAATGAAGATGCCAAGGTCATTAAAGTAGATATATGAGTATATATATCTTACATTATTTGTTAAGTATATTTCTAAGAGTGAAACAGCTAGGTCTTAGAATGCATATGGGCTCAACTTTAATATTTATTTCCAAAGAACTTTCTCAATTGTTTTTAACCATTACATAGGCTGTCATCTCCTGTTTATAATGATACTTTCTGTTATCTACTCCTTCAAGGACTGTGGCCTCCATTTTTTTTAAGTATTAGTTAATCTGAATGGAGCATTTCCCTTTGGCTTTGTTTTGCTCTAGCCTATAGGTAAATTAAGATGAGTAGCATGCTGTTTCTTTATCCATTATTTGAATCCCATTTTCAGGTATTCATTAAAATGTTTCTTTTTTCTCTCACATCTTATTACTGGCTTGTCTTTTTGTTCTGATTTGAAGTCTTGTATTACTCATGATATTACAACTTTATTGATTGCATGTATATCAAATATCTTCTCCAATACCAATATGTACATTTTACTCTCCTGATGATTCCTTTAGATTGAAAAATATTCTTAATTTGCCCTGGCTGGTGTGGCTCAGTGGATTGAGCGCGGGCTGTGAACCAGGCATCGCAGGTTCGATTCCCAGTCGGGGCACATGCCTGGGTTGCAGGCCATGTCCCCCAGCAACCGCACACTGAAGTTTCTCTCTCTCTCTCTCTCTCTCTCTCTCTCTCTCCCCCCCTCCCTTCCCTCTCTGAAAATAAATAAATAAAATCTTTAAAAAAAATAAAAAATATTCTTAATTTAGTGTAATCAAATTCATCAGCCTTCTATATTATGACTAAAGACATTTTGTGTCCAGTTTTCAAAATGTTGACTCATTGTAAAGTCATAGAAATATTTTTCAACATTAATATCAGGAAGCTTTAGTGTTTCACTTTTGATGTTGAAAAATAATGCATATATTGAATCAACTTTTATTTAGGGGTTGAGGTAGGGGTCAAGTGTCACTTTTTCCCAATTATGTATTCGGTTGTCTCACATCTTTTATTGCAAAAGCTGACCTTCATTGATTATATTATGATGTAACTTGTCACAAATGCACTGAATGTATATGAAGGAGATAGCTCTAAACTGTCTGTTCTGTTTCATTAATTATATTTTTGTCTATATTATGCCAAATATATATTAGCACCATACTAATTCTTGCTATCAGGTCATTGTTTTCTTCTAACTTTCTCTTCCTCAAGTAGTTGTCTTATTCTTTTTAGATAAGACATTTTAAAGTCAGCGCACCAATTAAAATACACACACACGCACACCCCTGTTGTGATGATGATTATTATCCTTGTGCTTCCAGTTTGCGTGCTTCTAGGATTGATGACATATTTCCACATGTCATCAGGCATATTTCCACATGTGTGTTAGCCATTTGCATATCATCTTCAGAGATTTGTCTAATCCTTCACTGATTTTTGTAATTTGATGATTTGTCTTTTTGTTTTTGATACATAGGTGTTTGCTGAGATTTTTGCACAGATTCATATTTTAATCTGATTTATGTGTTTTATTTTCTTCCATTATTTTGTTAGAATTTATTATTTTATTAATATTTTCACAGACTAAATTTGGATTTGTTGAGCCTATATATGTTTTGGAAAGTTTAATGTCTTGTATTTTTTTTTTTTTTTTACTATTAGTTACTACATTTTAAAAATATTCTTGAGATTTTTTTCTTTGACCCCATGGTAGTTTAAAAATGTAGTGATTGTGCAACATTGAATTTAAAGCTTAATTCTATTTTGATTTTTAAAGGAGAAATTTTATAAGATTTTAAATATTTTGAATAGTTTTAGCCTTGTTTATATTAAAGCATATTTTCAGTTTTGATAAATCTTCAACATGATCTTCAACACCATCTATTTTTTTCAGTTTCCGAATACACTATAAATACATGTATTTATGACATGCTGTTTAAATATTTCTATAAACTGAATGTTTATATGCTCCCAAATCCATTAATTGAAACTCTGATCCCTGATGTTACCATGTTAAGGGGTGGGACTCTGGAAGGTAATTAGGTTGATGAAGTCCTAAGGGTGGTACCCTCATGATGGGATTAATGCTCTTACAAAGGGAAACCAGAGAACTCTCTGCTTACCCTTCTTTCCTCCAGGAAGAAGGAAGGCATTCATCACAAATTGCAAGAGTTCTAACCAGAAACTAAATCAACTTTATTTAATGCTTCCTTTCAGTAGAAGGGGTTTTCTTATTACTCATTTTTTCCAGAGATTTTATTCTTTTTAACTTTAGAAGGAATATTTCTGGACATACCTAAATTAATATTTTGAATTGAACTAAGTTATGCTGGCTAAGATTTGCTACCTCTCTCTTGTTTTATCATTATTGATTGATTCTTACTCAAAATGTTCATACCATAGGAAAAGATCGATCCATCAAATATGCTTTTGAGAGAGTAATAGACACATTCTACATGGTATAGAATATAGGATAACCTCTATTCTCAGCTTTAAAGAATGATATCCTAAGTGATTCAATACCATTATTTTAAATATATATGGTCTCCATGTATTAAAGCTATAAAGAAAACATAAACTTCTGATATTTCATTTGAAATATTTTAATGACTCAAGAAATACATTTAACAAGCACCTATGATCTATTTTATCATTACTATTTAGTAAGACAGCAAATAAATT